>JZKD02S1890014.1:196957-222015 GCA_000966675.3 Picea glauca
AATGTTGAATTAAAATAATAGAAAATATTTGCATAGAGAGAATTCTAGTCAAGAGGAAGAAGATCTATGGATTCCCCACATGCATTTCAAGGATTGAGTGGTCATGTAAAGGCAATGACCCTGCGACCTTGCTCCTGCAACCATAGAAAATATGAGATCAGTTATGCAAGGGATAAGATACATTCCAGTATATCATAAACATTACATTCTTCAAAATTACAAATCTATGAATGAAGGCTAGGTTTGTTTGAAAAATAAATAAAAAGGAAAGAGAAGTTTCTGAAAGATAATCATCCATGATATTGTCCTTTCATAAACAACTTTCTGCTATACATAAATGCCATAAAAGCTGCATGTATCTAACCTTGAGCTCATAGAAGGGGTAAACTATCTTGCAATTCTAGCTAAGATTTTCAAACTAAATAATATGATCAACATACGAGTGCTTGAGCATAAATATGAAGACATTAGGAACAACATGCAAACAATAGGATGGAAAATGCATATATGTTCTTCATTTAAGTCATCCATTCAAAAAGTCTTCAAAAGCAAGATTATTCAAGACATACAATAGAACATCAAATCACAGAGTCAAATAGGATCATCAAATACTTCGAAATTTGCAAAAGGTCCCAAAGATAACTTGTCAATTTCATCATACAAATGTCAACGAAGCATCATAAGTCAAAATGCGTCATGAAGACATTTGAAAGTATAAGATCAAAAGGATTAAAAAACCTCCTCAAAGACAATAATCAATAAATATCCAAGGGTGAGTGCAAGCTATTGATGGTCTCTCATGACATGCTAGTGGCAATGCAAACATGGAAAAATGACAATCTGTTAACTTAGAAGGGTTTTCAAGGTACTTTTACAATGAATTTGACCATGGTGTAAAATGATGAAACGTAGGAAATTGAATTATATTTTCGAATATATAACTTTTATTTATAGATATTGTGAATAACTACATGAAATTTGATTTTTTCTAATAGTGGTAGGTTATTTTTCCGTAAAAAATATAAAGTATATGTTTTTGTTCATGCAGGTGTTGAGTACCTTAATGACGAAATTTCATTCCAAAAAATTGCATAATTGTAGAGAACCCATTATTCTATTGCAATGTATTTTTTGTAAATTTATAATAATTATTTTATATATTTTGTAAATTATGAAAGTCAATATATGTTGTCCCTTGACCAAGTTTTGGGAGATCCTTGCTCAAGTTGATCTATTTTGGGACTTCGACAGACTGTCGAAGACGGAGCGCAAGATGAAGTAGAGATCGCGGGATCTCGACCCCTTTTTGGATCTTTTTGGGGATTTGGGAATATGTAACGGGAATGGGATGTCAACCATGGCTTTAGCCATGTTTAGGCCTATTTTGTATGTATAAATAGAAGGCTAGGCAATGTAAGAAGTAGTTGAATAGTGCGCAAGTGTTGTGCAAGTTGGCTAAGTGCTAAGAGTGGGATCTCTGTGATCAAGAAGTGTAAGGCTTCGTGCATACTATGTGAGACTTGCAAATCCAAGTGAAATTCATTGTAAGAGGTTGTGGAGGGCTTTGTACTGTAACGCAAGGAAGGAGGATCTAGTGAGCTGCACAAATATCCTATCTTATGAGGAGTAAGGGTTTTTCGCTCTGTGCATGTAGATGACTGATTGAAGCTAATGAAGAAGAAGAGTTGGTGGACGTAGCCCTAGGGTGGGGGTGAACCATGTAAATACTATGTTATTATGCTCTGTGTGATGCTCTAATGTGTTTATGTGTTATGTGCTAAGTGATTTGATATAGATAGATAGATCTATTATGCTTTGTGCTTATGATGAATCTAGATGCTAGATCTGACATTTGTGAAATTGCTCAGTGCTTGAATCTGCTAGATCTGGTCTAATTCCTTTGCTAAGTTCTTATACATAATAGATCATGGCGAATGTTGCGATGCTCTATTTTCTCTGCAGAGTAGATATTGGTTAGATAATGATGAACTAGTGGTGATAAGTGCTCTATTAAGTGTTATAATCACAGATCTGTGTCCCAGCTAAGGTTGCAGACACCTGAGTCCTGCAACCACCCTTGCCTCTACCTTGGGTGAGACTTCATCTGCTTTGCAGGTGTTGCCGAAAGGGTCAGTAGTTAGGGTTTTGTTGGTGCGTTGTTGTAGCGTTGAACTCTGGGTCTGCCCCTATGCCAACAAATGGTTTTGTTGTCGGGACCGAAAATGTGATTGCTGGGAAATGAGGAAGAAGAAGCTCTGTGCAAAGATCTGATATGAAATTGTGAAATATTTGTGCATAGATCTATTGCTCTAGTGCGTAATACTCTACTAGTTTGGCAAGCTCCGTGCTAAGAAAAGGAAGTCTGATCTGAAAAAAAAGAGGTAAGATCCGGAAGCTTTGTGCCCTAAGAAAGGTAAAAGTGAGAATTCTTTATTAAAAGAAGAAAGATATGAAATATCTGTGCTCTAATAAAGGTAAGAATATTGAAAAGTTATAGATTTGAAAGGTTTGTGCTCTGTAGAAGTAATATTAGTGGAAATTTTTGTTTCAAAAGTATGAATCTAGGTATGTTTGATAGATTCTATCCTAGCTTGAAAACTAGGGTATTAATAAATGAATGACGATTTGATATGAGTAGATATGATAAGAATAATAAAAAATATGTTATACCTATGCATAGAAAGGATATTTGGACTAATAAGTGTATGCAGGATCCTAGAAATATTTTTTTGCAGGTTATCTACCATGATCCTAGTGTGCAGTACATGAAAGGATGGGGATCATTTAAAATAAAGAGAGGATTAACCCTCTGTTATAGTTGCAAAATACCGGGGCATCTTGCTAAGGAATTCCCTGGGAGAATACCTAGTTCTCTTTGTTGTAAATCTATGGACCATGAAGTATTAGATTGTCCAAGAATGATTGCTAAGCTTGAAGGAATGAACATGAGACAAGAAAACCCTAAGGAAGATATGGAAACTAATATTATGACAAAATCCCAAAAATAATCAGAGAAAGTATTGCTATAGATAAGACAAACTCTGAATGATCACCGACATGTTAGATTATCAAGGATATTCACAGAAAAAGAATGCCTTGAAGCAAGAATAAGAGACTTTGACATTGACTATGTTCTAGATGAGGAAACGTAGGTGAATATCATGATAGAGAGAACATGGGAAGCTATAGGGAAGCCTGCTATGATTCCTTCACTAGGAGTAATAGGAATATTCAAAGGAGAGTTGATAAACCTATGTGGAAAGATCACCCAGATACCTATGAATTCCAATGGAACTTCGACAGAGGAAGATTTTGAGATTATTAAATTTATCGAGAACAGTGCCCCATTTACCATGCTACTAGGAAAACCTTGGATTAAAAGAGATCAGTCCAGGAGGCAAGAAGAAGAGGAATTTTTAGAATAGAAGAAGCAAGAGTTAAAAGAATTCATGACTAGAAGGATCGCACACTTGATTGAAGAACAGAAGAATACATCAAAGCCATTTAACACCAGAGACCCGGATGTCGAAGTTGCAAGAACACTATCAGAACTATCGAAGATTGAAGTACCTATTCTAGATAAAGAAGAAGGATCACCCGCGAATATTAGGAAAGGATCTCAACAACGCGAAGTCATTATGTCAAAAGAAGATAAGAATTAGAACGAAAAAATGCATACCGAAACGAAGATCACTGGGAAGAAGGCTAGAAAGCTAAGTAAGAAGTGAGCTAAGATCAACAAGTTGTAGAAGGTTCCAGAGGAAACCTCGCAGAAGATTTTTTTTCAAAATTGGAGCTTTGTTGGGATATCAGAACAACGACACATGACACTTTTCCATGGTGAAGCAATATAGCCGTTGGGGAAATTATAACCATTAGACCAATGCCCCGAACGAATAGAAAGACATTTATTGACAAACAACTCACCATCTGACCATTGGGACCGTGCCATAACGGATAAAACATAGTTAATGAAGGCTTCATACCCGTTGCAAGCAACCCGTTGCCGAGTTACCTATTTATCCTGTCTCTCCATGCACCGAGAACACTTTTTCCAACTGAGAATTTGAGCCCACAGACTAAGTTGCTTTTATACATTGATCATTTCACTCTTTCTATCTATCCTATTACAATGTCTAAGTTATTCCCCGAATCCAAGATTGTTAACCTCGAGTGTGTATGTCGGACGAATTGAGCGCTGCAGAGAAAGTTGTTGAAGAATTTTCGATCAACCTCATGACTAAAAGAGTCATGTCGATGTCTATAGGT
This sequence comes from Picea glauca, assembly GCA_000966675.3. Classification (NCBI taxonomy): domain Eukaryota; kingdom Viridiplantae; phylum Streptophyta; class Pinopsida; order Pinales; family Pinaceae; genus Picea; species Picea glauca. Next base: position 201,227 of record JZKD02S1890014.1, read on the forward strand.
ATACAATAATCGTCAACAAGAGGAATACCAACCTCTCCATCCACTGCTCGCAGAGCTATACCATCCTGACCATTCGATGAAAAGAGAACCAAGCACACGGATGATCTAGCAAATGCTAAATTGATCCTGACCATATTACCCACCTATATTCCACCCCTGAGCAGCGCAATAAATCGAGACAATGTACCTAGAGATTTTGAGTATGCCTTGGTCACTGCGTACCTCCCGAAGGGGATCTGTGCAGTTTGAGCAGACAAAGATAAGATTGCGGTGTTGAAGTTTAGTGACTTCAACCTCGGAGATCGCAAAGTTTACAACATTCTCGCCCCACATAAGTACCTGACCTAGACTAAGGGGAAGAATTCAAAGATAATCCCCCAGTCGTGGACCCATAACCTCCCACAGTTCACCCTTCTCAATGTCATGAAGATTCCTCACTTTGGACGACACTAGGAGGTGAATGCATGTATCAAGCTACTATTGCCTTGTTACCATGGAGGTTATTTATGTCTAAACCGCCGTATAACGATTGATTTGATGTTGATCAATTGGATCATGGGGTTAAGTATGCAAGGATCTGATCCACAAGAGTTTTACCTTGGAAAAGCCATGGATTGCACTCTAGCACAATAGATCAAGGACACTTATGGACACCAGCAGGTGAATGCATGTGTCAAGCTACTATTGCCTTGTTACCATGGAGGTTATTATGTCTAAACCGTTGTATAACAATTGATTTGATGTTGATCAATTGGATCATGGGGTTAAGTATGCAAGGACCTGATCCACAAGAGTTTTACCTTGGAAAATCCATGGATCGCGCTCTAGCACAATAGATCAAGGACACTTATGGTGATGTCAAGAAGGGAATGCAAGGCTACAAGGTAGCCTCTATCCAGAGTGGCGTAGTGTGCCTCACCTGTCAATTGATCATAGGGAAGTTAGTACAAAATAATCGACCTACCCAAGTCACCAGTTTTGTAGTCGACCTCGTAGGGAAGTGTGCAGAAGGACTTTAGATGAACTGGGCGAAGTACCTGGTGAACCAATTAGAACTTGACTGTAGAGAAGCCTAGGATCAAGGGTACAAATTTCATTTCAGCTGGATATTGATCCTGATCACTTTTATTTCTTGGGAGATGTTGGAAGGTGTGACCTTACCAGACATCGAGCCTTTTAAACCATTGGCCGTGAAGTTTAGTACACTATGGTACTCAAGCGATATGAATAAAAAGTGGCAGTCCAATGCTGTTATTCATACATATTACAACCAGCTAAAGACAACCATCCAGTCCAAGCCTCACATCACTCTGAAAACTCTACACCATTATAGGCCCTTGATAAAGTTCAATGCAAATCGACATTTTATTTACATAACAGTGCACACTGACGAACACGAGCAAAAGATCCAATCCTACTATAAGATAACAGAGGAGGACTTGGAGGAGATCACCAAGGACTGGTCGGCGGACCTCCTCATTCCAGCAGACCCTGCGGAGATATCCGACATTGACAGCCCAGAAATTGCATAGGATACACCTGGACCTAGCAAGATAAAGAAGACTAAAGAGGTTCAGTATTTAGACAGTGCATCTGTGAAGAATTCGTCAATCTCACTAAAGAAAGGAGGTGATGGTGAATATTTGAATGACAAAGAGTTTGAATAGCAGTAGGGTAACGAGGTTGATCCCCTGAAGGAGTGGAAAGGTTCACCTATGAAACCTTCCTCCCGGAAGAAATCAAAGGCCGCCATGACCAAGATGCAGACCGTCCTCACCTCTGATGACTTCGACTTCCTCATAGAAGCCCTGAATGATGCTTCGCTGGAAATAGCAGAGAAACAAGAAGCAAAGAAAGAGGATATGTATGATTGAATCAAGACTGAACTTCGAGGGGTACGACAAGACCTACAGTCCAACCATGCAGTCTCCACTACGCTAGGCCAACCAGAATTGGGAGATGAGCCAACTCAACTCCACCGCCTAGATGATACATTCAAAGCTTGTCTTCGACGAGTGCAAGAAGAAATAGAGCAAGCCACCCAGGATTTGGCACAAGTACATGGAGTCCTTGTCGAGCAATGTAGTGCTACAAAACAGAAAAATCTTGCTCTCCAAGTGAATTTTGATGAAGAAAAAGCCAAACTACAGTAAGAAAAGGAACAGTTGCTTGTGGAGCAACTCGAAGTAAAGGAAATGGTCAATAGAGAACTTCGCTCTATGACATTCATAGAAGTAAAGGCCAAAGAGCGAGTTCCACAATAAGTAGCGCAACTTGAAGAAGTGATCCAACATCTACAACAATGCATAGGAGATTTGGAGCTATGCGCAGTACCCGAGACCCCATAAGATGTAAGGGACCAAAGAGAAGCAACTGTGAGGAGCACAGTTGAACGACTCAAGGATATTTCCCTAGAATGTAAGAAACTCATTGATCGCAGTGCCCTGACATGTGAGTGACTTGCTGAGAGTCCAAAATTAAGAGCACTGGAGTTGCAACTCTAAGAGGTGAAGTAACAAGCCGAAAATATACAGGCGCAGCTGAAGTCCCTATCAGCTGTGGAAATAATGAAACACTCCCAAGAGAAACACACTGCACAACAACAAATCCATACTATCCAGAGTAGCGTTATGGAGATAACTCAGAAACTCCAGCCTGTGCAAGATAAGGCCTATCAGTTGTTTACAAAGATAGAAGGCCAAGGAGCAGAGCTAGAGCAGGTTGTCACTACAACAGAACAACATCTAGAGGGACCTATCAATGATGCAGTCATCCACGAGTTTGTTGAAAAGGAGGTCATAACACAACAGAAATTTGAATCATCTCGAGCCAAGCTCGAGGCACTCGAAGAAGAACTAGTCAGACCAGAGTGACTTGGGATGAGTCATAGGTGAGTGTTGGGGGCCTGTTGGCACTTGACCAAGTTTTGGGAGATCCTTGGTCAAGTTGACCTATTTTGGGACTTCAATAGCCTATCGAAGCTAGAGGGAAAGATGACACAGAGATCGCGGGATCTTGGCCCCTTTTTGGTTCCTTTTTGGGATTTGGGAATATGTAATAGGAATGAGATGTCATCCCATGGGTTTACCCATGTTTAGGCCTATTTTGTATGTATAAATAGAAGGTTAGGCAATGTAAGATGTATTTGAATAGTGCGCAAGTGTTGTGCAAGTTGGCTAAGTGCTAAGAGTGGGATCTGTGTGATCAAGAAGTGTAAGGCATGGTGCATACTATGTGAGACTTGTAGAGCCAAGTGCAAGTCATTGTAAGACACTTGTAGAGCCAAGTGCAAGTCATTGTAAGAGACTATGAAGGGATTTGTGTTGTAACACAAGGAAGGAGGATCTAGCGAGCTGCGTAGATCTTCCGTCTTATGTGGAATAAGGGTTTTTGGCTCTATGCATGTAGATGAATGATTGAAGCTAGTAAATAAGAAGAGTTGGTGGACGTAGCCCCAGGGTGGGGGTGAACCACGCAAATACAGTGTTATTCTACTATGTGCGATGCTCTGATGTGTTTATGTGTTATGTGCTAAGTGCTTTGATATAGATAGATAGATCTGTTGTGCTTTGTGCTTATGATGAATCTAGATGCTATATATGACATCTGCGAACTTTCTTAGTGCTTGAATCTGCTAGATCTGGTGTAATTCCTTTGCTAAGTGCTTATACATAATAGATCAGGGTGAATGTTGTGATGCTCTATTTTTTCTACGAAGTAGATATTGGTTAGATAATGATGAACTAGCGGTGCTAAGTGCCCCATTAAGTGTTATAATCATAGATCTGTGTCCCAGCTAAGGTTGTAGACACCTAAGTCCTACAACCACCCCTGCCTTTACCTTGGGTGAGACTTCATCCTCTTCACAGGTGTTGCAGAAAGGGATGGTAGTTAGGTTTTTGTTGGTGCGTTGTTGTAGCGTTGAACCCTGGGTTTTCCCTTATGCCAACAATATCCTTGAAATTACAATGACTTTTGTTTGTTAAGTGGGTCTTAACATGATCATTTTGTTTTTAAATCATAGGTATCAATCTCTTCTAGTGCAACATATAACTCATTATAGGAATGGTTAAGCTGAAACAAAAGTTATAGTAGAAATAAAAGAGGCATGTATTCTAGGATTTTGATATATGCGAAGACAAAAATAGATAAAAAAATACTAAACAATATTAATTAAAAAAAAACTATATATTTATAATTTTCATAGCTAAATCTATCTACATCTGTAGTTTCTTCAACATTTGAATTCTATAGCCTATATAAAAATAACATAAAAAACAAAGATATATAGAGGTATTAACAAAAATGGAGGTTTTTATCTATTTGCAAACTAAACCACTAGGTTTGTCATCCTGAACCTAAATACAAGGTAGGAAAGTTATCATCCATGTACACTAAAGTTGTCAATGCTACCCAAAAAAAAATTGAATTTAAAGAAACATGCATGAGATCTAGGAACATTCATGTGTTCTTAAGAGAATACACATGATCTAGGAATGTGCACGCGCTCTAATAATGTGCACATGTTCCAGGAAAGTGCATGCTCCTATATCCTTTATCGTGTTTACCATTCCCCCCTCACTCCCACTCTCTATGTCTCTATCTCTCTCTCCTACATCTACTCCTCTCTCCTTGAAACTTTGAATCCCCCTCCTTCTCTCTCTCCCACTCTCCCCCCTTTCTCTCTTTACCTCTCTCTACCTCCATTCCCTCTCTATCCCTCCTTCCTCTCACTCTCTCTCCACCCCCCTCTATGTCTCTCTCTCTTTCCCTCTCACACTCCTATACATGATAAGACCTATACATGGAAATACCTAGACATCACAAGACATGGAAATAAATATATCCAGAMMTTTTCTTTCCATGCCTCACACTATCAGATCCACTCCCTATCTCTCTCTCTTCCCTTCTCTTTTCCCCTTTGTCMCTTCCTCCCCTATTAACCCCACCTCTTCCACCTCTCTCTCACCATTTCTCTCTCTCTCCTTTGTYAATCTCATACCCACTCTCTCWCTACTCTCCCTCTCTATCTCCCTATGTCTCCCCCCATTCCTCTCACTCTCTCTCTACACCCCTCTATGTCTCCCTCTCTCTCCCCYCCCTTCCTCTCACTATCCCTCTATCTACCCCCCATCTCTATCTCTCTCTCCCACTATCTCTCATCTCTCTTTACCCCTCCTCTTTGTATTTCTCTCTCCCCCTCTCACACTATCACACACACTTTCTCTCCCCCCACCCCCCCCCTCTTCCCCTCTCACACTCTCACACACTCTCTCTCCCCCCATCCTCCCTCTCTCTCCCCCTCTGTTATAACCCTAATTTGCACCATACATGCTTACTTGGCATCAGGCCACCTCAGATCTCTTCTTTTCCAAAAGCACTGCTGAACAACTCTTTAAAAAACCTCTTTTATAAGGGCCCACACGCCCTACTCCATTACTGCACATGTGTACATGCTAGCTGACCTAAAACAGCCCACGTGGACCAACAAAAACACGAAAAAAGAAAAGTTTCCGATGGAACACACAGCTTTAGGTGAGTTAACTGAAACTCTCAGCCATGCATGGCCAAGGGTTCATCCAAATACCTAGCTTCTTCTAACCTATAAAAGAAGGGTTAGGTGTCCCATTTGGAAGAGAAGAAATAGAGTAAAGAAATTCTTCCCAATTGCATATTCCCATTGTCCCAACCCTATAGCTATCCTTGTGCAAGAAGAGATACAAAGCAAAAAAGTTGGAGGACATTTGAAGAGGAGCCCAGGATCAGGATTTGCGGAGCAGTGGCCGGTCTCAACATTGTAAGTTGATTCATTAAAGTTAATAATAAAAAAATGATTTTCCCGTCCCACTATATGAGTTCTTCATAATTCAGTAAATATATGTTTGAATCTATAACCCATTAGTCTATAAGTAAAATGCATGTGTAGTTTGTTTCTTGTTTTGTACGTAGGTCAATCTTGAGAGGATAACTACCAACAAGCGATCAAGCGTGAAGGGGGATAGACATCAAACATTCAGAACAAGGTATATTGTTCTAACCATGTATTTGCTGAAAAGGAATGGGGTTTAAGTATGGGGATGAAGGTAGAAAGTAGATTTCTTTTGGTCATATCTACATGCATAAGATAACCCTATTTGCTAGTCCGTAAGCGGATTTCCCTCACAATAGAATTGGCGACCATACTAGGGAAGTCTCTAGGGTTCCTGGAATTTTATTTTTTGGGTAGTTTTAAAAGAATGGTTTTTTTGCCTGTTTTTTAGTTTCTGCAAAGTCTGATCTAGCAGAGAGTCTGGTTTCCCATACCAGCTGTCTCTGTTATTTGCTTGACTGTTTTTTTTTGAGACCCACAGAGGTACACGCAGCCTGTATAAGGTCTGCATGTGTGTACCTGCGCCCTACTCTCTTACAACCCGTGTGTAAATGCTAGTTGAAGAAGTAGCAGTAGTGTGTAGAGTCCATAAAATTTTTGAGGCAATCATCCTCTTCCCTATCAGAATTAGACATTCTCAAGGGTTTTTTGGAATTCTTTCTAAGTCTTGGTTGTTTGTAGTCTTGTCTCGGATTGGTTTGTTTTACGAATTTTTTCCTTACATTGTTTTCTTTTTCTGTTAAAGAGAGTGTCCAAGCCTTCAAGGGATCCTAGTTCTCAATATCAATGGTCTCTTTCTGGTTTTAGAATTTTAGAGATACACACGACCTGTAGAAGGTCAACTCGTGTGTACACGCCCTCTGGCTCTATATAACTCACGTCCACACGCTTGCTGTTGGATTATTAGTAGCGTGCTTGTGCAGGATAGTTTTTTTTTAGGGTAAGACAATCATCCTTTCCCTTGATGAGAGTTATACCTCTCAGGTTTTTGAATCTCTGTCTTGACATTCAGTCGCTTAGGATTAATCTTAGGCTTAGCTTGATTTTTCTCATTTAAAAGTTGTCATAAAAAATAATTTTTTAGGGTTTCTAGACAATTGTGAGTCATTTTTTAAGTTGCTAGTGTGTGATTTCTTGAAGTGATTCTTTGCGATCTGCGATTTAGACCATAATTGTTTTTCTTGGTTTTTTACTTGTTGGTATTTTTCCTTTTTTCTTTATTAGCATTTAAATAAATAAAAAATCTCTTTCATTTTCTTGTTTGGTTGAAGAGTGTGATTCTGCATTATTAACCAGGGAAAATTCTTTTATTTCATAAGTTATTTGTAGTTTACTTAGATCATAAGTAGCTCGTAGTCGAGTGAAATTCCTTTTGAGTTTGTTGTCCGAAATCTTAGAAAATTTATAATAAAAAAATTGAAAAGTTGTTGAAATTTTGCATGAAGTGAAAGTTTTTGTTTCCATATTTTTATTCATTTTTAATTTCGTCTTTTACACATCATCAGTTTCACTTTCATACCCCTTGACATAAGACAATCCATAAAATTAACGCTAAATCTAAAATTTATTAGACTTTTATGTTTGTAGGGTTAACCAACTAGTTCAGGATTAGGGCCTTGGATTAGGTTGGAGAGGAAACTCTTCAAGGCCATTACAATCAAACATTGGATTCTGAGTTAGGGAGTGTCTAAGTCTAGTATCGTGAAAGATATCTGGGACCCCCCTCTAATATAGGGTATAAACGCGAGGTCATGTGCGGAAAGGTAGCGAAGATAACCCCTCCAAAGCTGGACCAATCGTAGTGGAGAACACATATAGAGGGCTTGTTTTGGGATTCCGTCGATTGCATTTTCCACGGGGCTTCATGGGTCTCGAATCCGTTCAAGGTCCTTATTTGTCTTATAGACCACTTGCTTTTGATACCCTTGATAGGTTTCGGTCTCGATACCCTGCTCATTGTTGTCTACCCGACTTTCGACTGTACCCGCTTGGTGATTGTTCGCACGCTAGAAACCTAGTTGCCTATCTTTTTTAGGGACATACACAGGTGACTGCGGGGGTATACCGTGGTACCTAGGATAGACATCATGCCACTCTTTGCAGAGTATACCCAGAGGGTTCTTCCATTTTCAAGTTTCACTTGCACTGGTAAGTTTCTCTAGTGTTGGTTGTTGTAACTGTTCTTCCAATTAATTTAGTGTTTGCTTGTCTTATCTTCTAGGGAATTTTTTAAGTGCGTGTTGTTTTTGAACAGTTAGACTACCCTAGTGTGTCTTTGATCCTCTCACAAAGTGGAGGATCATGAGCTCCATCGGTCATGAAGGCTTCTTGGCCTCTCACTGGTTACACTGGAGCCACCCTCGCCACCACTAAGGCGAAAGCTAGACCAACAAGGGTCTTTTGAAGCGACCGGATCACAAGAAATTGTGCCCAACCAACATCTAGAGGAATCGACCATCTTAGACCTTGGAGCACAAGATTTTGGTCTGGTTGAAACTTCTACCACTGATCTTTTGGCACCTACCATTGTACCGATTTATCCTTACGAGTGCCAGATAGTGTTGCACGCAACAATGGAAACAAATGTTGTTACTCCTTCTGGGAATTCTTCAATTCCCACTACGGTTGTCACCACAGGAGAGTTTTCACCTCCTAATCCACCGTCTCCAGTGTGAGCCACTATGGTCTTGACCGCCTCTACATCGCACAGTGGTCTGATATCGTCTTTGGTGGCAGCCGCAACCCCTTTCACACCAAGTGTGATAGGCCCTCCATTCTCATACGGGATGCCTAGTTCAGGTAGAAGTCCTATACTTTCCTACTCCACTTTACAGAATTCAGGTCTGGGGGCAGGGAGCTCTAGTGCTCCTCTGCAAGGTCACATGGGGGGAACTCCTGCTCCTTTTGACGATTTGCCTTACGGAGGAGTTCATATACCTCCTTCGTCCCCTTCACTCGGTGGCTTGCATCAACGATCCACCAAGCATCCTACACACCATAGTTTATTTGGAGCGGGGAGTCAAGGACCACCTTTGAATAATATGTTGATAGGTTTGACACTATTTTCTTTGATCGGAACGTTTGGTAACAATTCCTTCTCATCAGCCGCCTTCTTAACTGGGGGCAATCCCAGTTTTGGACAACCTATTCCTATGCAGGGTACTATTCCTACACAAGGGGAAAACCTAAGAACTTCTTCTGCATCAGGGCCTTGGAATTCTTGGTAGGGATCCGTTCCCTCGTCCAGAATGTCGATCTAGGGTAATTCTTTCCACAATCAATGGAACCCCTGACAAACTAATATGCCTATCCCCACGGGACCGACATGGGGTAACCCTTCCCAAATTCCTTCGAATGTAATGCATGCCCAACCATCTATGTCCTATTTTGGAAATCAGTCGATGATGTCTCCACATACGCAAAATCCATACGCCAGCCAAGGCCATGGTTTCTACCAGAATTTGGGCCAGCAACTGAACTTTTCCTGGCAACCTAGTGCCAGTCAAACTCTAGGCCCCTTTTTCCCAGGTTATCACCAACAACCCAAACTACCCTTCCTGGCGACTTTGCACTTGCCAGATTTGACAAGGTTGTTGAATGACCCTATCTATCACGATCCGCGTTGGCCTTCTATGCCGACGAAGTTTCCTTCGGACATACCAAAGTTCGAAGCCAAGCCTAACAAAGATCCAGGACATCATGTGACTACCTTCCATCTTTGGTGCTCATCTAACTTGTTGAAAGACGACTCTATACAGTTGCGATTGTTTCAACATACTCTCATTGGGAGTGCCGTGAAATGGTACATTGAGCTCGATCACTCAAGATATTGTTCCTTCGACGAACTAGTGATGGATTTCCTAAACCATTTCCAGTTACCTGTGAGATATGACACTGGCATAGAGCTGCTGGCCAATTTCTAACAGACAACAACGAACCATATCTCTGATCACATCCGAGAATGGAGACACTGAAAGAGTTTAATTAAGGTGCCAGTGCCACCAACATTCCTGCTTGAGTGGTTCCTTAAGTCTTTGGCCCCGCAGTTATCCAAAGATGTTGTGACTTCGGGAGTATTCTCCGAAGAAGATGCCATTATGAGAGCTCAACAATTTGAGCTCATCTATTCTCAGTCCGGTTTATTGTACAACATCTTGCCAGATGCGCCACACTCAATACTTGATAAAATTAGACAGAGAACTGGACCACATGCTGATGGTATTGTTGGTTCAGCACAAACAAAGCCTATTGAGCAATTGATGAAGCAGTTGCAACAGTTATCTATACAACACACATCGGCCAGCAAAACTACTACTTGGCTTCTCCCCCTACCAAAACGTTGGAGGTACACATAGTGCAATTGACTAACCCAAAGGCCACCCAACAGCCTGAAGGAAAGAAAAAACAACGAAAGAAGGGTAAGGGGGGTAAAAAACCTACCGATAATGTTGGCGGGGACAACACTGAGAAACATAAGGCGAGGTATCCATGCAAATTGTGCTCGAAAGACCACCCAACCCATCTATGTCCTCATCTTGCAGAAGCCCAAAAGTTTGTGACGCAACAACAGGCTGCTGTGTTGACCAATCCATTTCAACATGGGAAAAATCTAACCCAAGCCTCTGCAAGCACGAAAGGGGGTAGCCAAGAACCCTCTCCTCCTGCGAATAACCCTGCATCTGCGAACGTCTATATGGTGAGGGGTGATGCTTTTATACCGACTAGATCGCATGACTATAGTAAACCAAGAACTTCTGAGAAGGGTAAAGAAGTTGAACTCCCATCTCTTCCTCTGCAGATTGAGAAGACGTTGGGCGAAACAATGACACACATTCCCAAAGGCGTATTCAAAAAAGCTTCTCATAACCCAAATGCAAGGGCCGCCTAGAACTACTCTTTGGTGGAAGATTTATCACAAACCCCTTGTGTGATATCCACTTGGGAGGCCCTCCAAAGCTGCCCTTCCTAGAAGAAAGCCTTGTTAACCTCTTTAGGATCTACCAAGACTTGTAATCTAGGTACAATCATGCTAGATACAACCGACTTAAAACCTCATATACCTTACCATGTAGCGTTTCAGATAGTAGTGGCTTATCCCACGAAATTTTTTACTCAGAATATCTTCTGCACGATGGTTGATGAGGGCGCCTCGACATGCGTTATGTTGTTGGCATGCTGGAAGTTCGTTGGCCAACCCATTTTGTCTCTGTCACCTACTCTCCTCACTACTTTCGACGATCGTTCATTTGGACCACATGGTATCGTTCCTTCTTTCCCCATGCAGTTAGGAGGGAAGACTGTGTGTGTCAAAGTAGAGGTAGTCGATGCTCCCCTCAATTATAACCTCTTGTTAGGAAGGAGTTGGACTTATGCCATGCAATTTGTGGTTGCTACAATTTTCTAGGTCTTGTTGTTTCCACACGAGGGTCGGATAGTGACCATCGATCAATTGTCCTTATCCAGACCTGACCTTGCATTGGGGGCATCCATGGTCCCGATGATTGATAATACTCAACTAGGTGTTGTCAACGTAGGGGATGGTTTGCGCCCATATTTGATGGGTACCTTCGATTACCCGCCCCCTCAAGGCGATATCAAGTTTATATCCAATCACCATAAGCTTGATATTTTTCAAGTTTCGTCATTCCGCACGACTTACTTCTATGATCCATGGATACTTCCTTCCCCATCGGCCACGATGGATGGGACAGGGCACCCAGGCATGTCCATGCCCTTGTCTACAGCTGAAGTAGCGTACTCTTTAGTCCAGCAAAATTCAACCCACACTGATCCAGCTCCTGCACAAGAGTTCAATCCACTTTTAGAGCTTATTTGGGCTCAGGGTTCTCTCGATCACACTGATTCATTAGACTTAGTCTTTCCCTCTGATGAAGCAATAATTTAAGCAATGACTAGTTCGGATAAACCCTGGGAAGATCTTTATCACAGATCCTACTTCCTCCAAAAGTTAAGCCGAATTGAAGTGGGAGAATTCACCATGACTATGACAGGAGATCGGTCTTGTCCTATTAATCCCTTAGCTACACATGAGGTTTATGCTAAGGGTAATATGGCAACTATCATTGAAACCTTACCGATCAATATCTCTCGAAACCCTCATGTCGTGGAGAATGTCTTAGTTGGAGCTAATTGCTCCCCCGAAGAGATTCAAATCTACACAGATCTTTTTAAAGAATTTTGCGACATTTTTGCCTGGTCTTATGAGGAAATGCCAGGCATCGATCCAAAAATAGTTGAACATGAAATCACAACGTATCCAGATGCCAAGCCTGTTCGGTAGAAACTTTGTCCAGTTAACCCCAAGAAGGCAGCAACCATTAAGGTTGAGGTTGAGAAATTTCTAAAGGTCGGTTTTATCAATCCTATCCATTTGACCCAATGGGTGTCAAACCCCGTGATGGTCAATAAAAAACAAGGCACAATTCATGTATGTATAGACTTCCATGATTTGAACAAGGCCTGTCCCAAAGATAATTTTCCCACACCTTTCATCGACTAGATCATTGATGAATGTGCAGGTTGTGAAGCCTTTTCTTTCATGGATGATTTTTCCAGATATAATCAAATACAAATCAAACCCGAAGACCAACAATAAACGACATTCATCTATCCATGGGGTACATTCGTGTATCATAAGATGCCTTTCAGTCTCAAAAATGTTGGATCCACCTTTTAGTGGGCCATGTCTTTTTCTTTCCATGACCTCAAGCATATAGTCGAGGCCTACTTAGATGATTTAGCATCTCGATCTCGCAAGAGAACAGATCATCCCACAAACCTCCGACTTATCTTCGAATGTTGTCGCTACTTTCGGATTCGCTTGAATCCAAACAAGTGCATCTTCTGCATAATGTTAGGACGATTGTTAGGTTTCTTAGTGTCAACAACAGGGATCATGGTCGATCCTCTCAAGGTTGAGACAATAATTCAATTGCCTCCCCCATGCGCAATCCTTCAACTTCAGAGTCTACAGGGCAAGGTTAATTTTCTAAGACGCTTTATTGCTAACTACGTCGATATCACTAATGGATTCATGCACTTACTTAAAAAATGCGTTCCTTTTTATTGGAACGATGTCGCTCAATGCTCTTTCGCCTCATTGAAACATGCACTCACAACTTCCCCTCTGCTCTGGCCACCTAACTATAGCAATGATTTCCTATTATATCTGGCTGCAACAGAGTCAACCATTGGCATGGTCTTAGTTCAAGAAGATGACTTGTTCTTAGAATATGTCATCTATTACCTGAGCCGAGGTCTCGTAGGACCAGAACTCAATTATTCTCATATTGGAAAACTTGCGTTGGGAGCATTCCATGCTGTTCAATGGTTCCGTCATTATGTTCTGTTCCGCAAGACCGCCGTCATTATTTTCATGAATCCATTTAAGTACATGCTTACATGATGGGTAATAGGCGGAAAAATCAGTAGATTGATAGTCATCCTCCAAGAGTTTGACTTGGATTTCGTTTTAGCGAAGTCCAAAAAGTCACTGGTTTTCACAGAACTTATTTCGGAGCTTCCGGTTGAGTCAGGTGATCTTGTGCCTGAAGAGTCTCCTATTAGAGGAGATATGTTTTTGATCACCTCTTCGGATCCCTGGTACGGATATATACTTATCTATCTCTAGACTTTGAAGTGCCCCACTACTGCTTCTTGTGATGAGCGTCAATACATACACCATCAAGCTAAGAATTATCTCATACTCGATGATACATTGTATCAGAGAGGTGTAGACTGCATGCTACGTCAATGTCTCAATCACGAAGAAGCGGTTGTCATGCTTAACGATTGCCATACCGGAGCTTATGGTGGTCCCTTGTCTAGGTTGGAAACAACCCAAAAGATTCTACGCGCAGGTTACTTATGGCCAACACTTATCAAAGATTGTATCGAATCGGTCAAGAAGTGCCACCCATGCCAAATCTTCTCTCGAAAGATGAGGGAACATCCTGCTCCCATGTTTCCTGTCATCACAGTTGGTCCCTTCACTAAGTGGGGGATTGATTACACTACATGCAACCCTCCTTCAACAAGGGGGCACCACTATATCATCGTAGTTGTAGACTACTTCACAAAGTGGGTTGAAGCTATGCCAATGTTTAAACATGATGGAGAGACTGCAACTCTCTTTTTATTCAACTAGATAATAGCAAGGTTCGACGTCCCAAGGGAGATTGTCACTGACCATGACAGTCACTTTCAGAACCGGATGATGACCGAGTTAACATCACAGCTTGGGCTACGGCAAGAACATTCATCACCCTACTACCCCCAAGCAAATAGGAAAGTGGAAGCTGTAAACAAAACTCTTAAGACCATTCTACAATGAACTATCAACTCAGCCAAGTCAACTTGGCATTTGATGTTATACTCGGCATTATGGGCTTACCAAACATATTTTAAGACTGCAACTAGCTTCTCACCTTTTCAACTCATTTATGGGCTAAAGGCAGTCTTTCCCATCGAATGTCAGATCTCGTCTCTAAAATTGGCAGTACAATTACTATCAGACACTTCTCAACTTGAAGAACGGTTAGTATACCTTGAGCAGCTCAATGAGAAGCATCATGATTTATCCCTGGCCAATGAGGCTCACAAACATAAGGTCAAGTGTTAGTATGATAGGTCCGTTCATCCTCGGATTTTCTTTGAAGGCGACCTTGTCTTGGTCTATGACCAAGATAAGGACCCCCTGGAGGCAAGAAAATTCAAACCCATGTGGTTAGGACCTTTCATCATAAAAGAGGTTTTAAAAAAGGGCGCTTATTGTTTGGTTGATTTTGAAGGGAATGATTTGGTGGAGCCTAGAAATGGGCTCTACCTCAAGAAGTATTACTCATAGGAAGGTCACTGTGGGTAACTTTTTGTAACATATGCATAGTCTTCGTACTATTACTTTTTAGTTTCTTTTAGTGTTATGGACTTGTCGTTGATGTTATCTTTCGTCACTATGGAAAATATCAAGCGATTCTAAGGTGTTTGTTGGGTATGCAGACAGTGCTAGTCAGCACACTCAGAGGCTTGCCTCCGCAGCTTGGGTAATCTTTACACCTTAAGGCTAGTTATTATCTACTGGAGGTATATGCTTAGGTGACACCACAAATAATGTCGCCGAGTATAGTGCAGTTATTGAGTTGCTTCATGACGCTTTTCCATTGGGTATCTCTCATCTCCGGGTCTATCTCGACACTCAACTGGTTGTGTCTCAGTTAAATAGAGTATACCAGGTTCATGATCCAACTTTACACCGATGATTCCTTAGGGTACGTCTCTTAGAACGAAACTTTGATTATATTACATATTTTCATGTTCCTAGGAGATTAAACCAAGTTACATATACTCTAGCTAATCAAATTTTAGATTGGCAAATTGCACACATGATCCATAAGACACAAAAGACAAAAAAAAAAAAAACATATAATATCATAAAGTAACCAGAGTACACCGATGGACGCGAGCACCTCAAAAATAGGACCGATAACGAGTCACAGGGATTATGCCCTCAAAAAATATATACAAGTAGTGCTCGCGGCACGTCAAAATGTCTAGCTAAAGTCAGGGCCTTTGGGCCCTATTATACTGATCCACAACATTGGGTAGACACCGAAACAACTGTACCCATGTTCGTGGTTCCCCCACTACATGAGGCTGCATAGATGGTGACAGGTCCTCACTCTTTGCCATTGGTATCGTGCGAGTGAGCGTAGTAAAGTTACGCTCAACTCGTCTCATTACCCTCTCAACCTCCCCAAATGGAAGATCTCCTACTACTGTTGGTCCCCCTGCAGTAGTAGGTGTGGCCCCTGGCTGAGGATGACACCTATTCCTCACATAGTCAGCGGGTCGCACTGGTCCCACGTCTGGACACAATGAAAACATATCCATGAAATACTCTGGTATAACAACAAAATGATATATATAAAAAAACAACATAAAAATTACATATGTTTAAAACAAAAAACAAAAAACTACAAAGGTGGAGACTTACCCATTTCCCCTCGCTCCTCACCAGGAGGTACCGGTATCTCAGGGTCTCTCGAGAAATCAATCCCAACATAGGGGTAATCCTCTATAACCAGGATCTGTCGTGACAAGCACACAAATAAGTCATCATCGAAGGACTCATTGGTCCTTCCGCCACCCTGTCGCGACAGTAATACTACCCATCTACACACAGTAGGAAGAGAGGCCTGATGTCCTCGTACCACTACTCGAGGACTAAAACTCGGAACTCTCTCAAAAAAGAACGAACACATAATGGTCTCGAACCCGAAGTTCCTATGTGTCTGCAAATGACAATCTGTCAACTACCTTTTCATACATTCAAGCAATTTGGTATTCCAATCAAAAACTTATGCATTTAAGCACTGGACTGCACAGTTGATCTGTGCATGGGACACCTGATGTAGAGCCGCAGAACTAGTAATTCGCCCAATAAGAAATACTATCAACTACAACGATAAGTTAGTGATATTTCTTATGGGCACCTTCGTGCTCGAGCGGTCTGTATCATCTGCATAGTATAGGCCTATCAATTCTGCTATGTTATGTGGCCCCAAAGGAAAAGTCAGGAAATTGACTAGTTCCCCTCTCCTGGAGAGGCCAGTCAAAAAGTAAATATCCTCGACCGTGGGCACCAGTGAATGCCCCTCTAACATGAATGCCTCTACATCCGGATGCCAATAGTCAACCAAGGCCTTCAATAGCCTAGGTTGTGCCCGCATGAAAGGACATAGGAAAAACTTGACTAACCCACATTGCATCAAAGTAGTCACAACATTGGGGTCTTCCCTGACCAACTCAATCACCTCTTCATTCTCTCTTTCTCTCCAATGGACATACATCCTGCAAAACACCAAGGTTCGGGAGGTTTAACCCTTTATTTTTAATCCTTTTTCATTCAATAAGGGGGGCCCACGCATGCTATAATGGTGATAGTGATGTGTACACGCATGCAGAGTTTACTCTGCCCGAATGTACACGTGGCCTGTCCTGAGACAGCCTGTGTGGACCTAGGGCCGAACTTTTAAAGGTCGATGCCCCCTAAAAAATTGAAACCCAATGCAAAAACAAAGACATAAAATGAAATATAAGAGAGTTTGTATGTGGTCCAGACAAAAGTTCGTTTCATCCACTGAAGCTCTCGGAATCACCGCTTTTGACAAAGGCAGTCTTTTGGCTCCAGAGTCAATTGCCAAATTAGCAATGGTGATAATGAGCTGCTAGCTTCTATTTATAGACTTTTTGGCCTCTTTTTGTCATTTTTTTGGCCTCCCTTATCATTTTCTTTATACCAAAAACCATTTAGAGTGATTTAGGAGTTGCATAGGAGGGATTTGATTGGGTATTGGGACAATTTTTTGGAGTTTTGAGTAATTTTTTATGGTTCATGAATTCTTTTTTTTCGAGGATCAACTTGAGCATATAGGTTAGGTTTCTACCCTGACTTTTGTACCTTGTTGTCTTTTTCCTTTGCCATAGGATCGATCCCATTAGGTTGTGACACAGAACCATCATAGCTGCTTTAGAAGTGTCGCAACTTGGTGGTAGATCTTATCGGAACATGGATGCCCTAGGTAGATCCTGGTTGCATTATGGTATCCATGTTGTCTCTAAAACACTGTAGGCTCAAGAGTCCTTGTATTTTTTCCTGAATACAAGTTTGAGCCTCATTTTGCATGATTCTTCTTCGCTCTTGGCCTCGCCCTCAAGACTTCCAAAAAATAATGGGTCTTCTTTTGATCCCTTTTCAGACCGTATAAACATGAAAAGATTTCTGAGCGATCTTGTGGCCTTTCATGCTCGTTAAACTGGAATTTGAAGTCACGTTTGTCTGGTGGTAGTTTACCCCTTTTTCGGTCCAGATGGTCAACTATATGAACAAAGGTATACTCTATGGAACTTCAGTTCTATAGAAGAGTACTCTCAGGTATAATTTTATCCCTTTTTCGGGCCTAAGGGACTAAACTTACGAAGAAGGAACCCCCATGGAGTCCATAGTTAAGATCTTTTCAGACTCCCTAAAATTGAAAAGATCGCGAAGTGACCTTATTCTTTCACACTCGTTAAATTGGTCTAGAAGAACATTCCTGACGGAGTCCATAGTTAAGTTTTTTTCAGACTCCTTAAAAATGAAAAAATGGCCAATTGATCTTGTCCTTATCACACTCATTAAAATGGTTTTGAATAGATGTCTTGTCGGTGCTAGTTTACCCCCTTTTCGAACCGACTAGACTATCTTCGAAAAAGGTACCCAAATGGAGTCTCCTTTTATGATTTTTCAGATTCTCTAAACATGAAAAACCACCAAGATTACCTTCTCTAGGCTCATTAAACTTACATCGAAGGACATTACCATTGTGTGTTTTGCTAATTGCATTTGCATATCTTATACACCAACCTTGTAACAATTTGCTTCTGCGTTTTAACACCCTTGGCCCCCGGAGGATTTTTCCCGAGTATCATTATTCTGAACATTAGTCTTGTCCTTGTGCCTTGAACTTGTATGTTTGTAACACTCATTCCTCCATTGTAATGTAACATTCCTTTATTCCTTTTTCCAAAATCATTGAAAAACACAAAAAAAAATCAAATATACCCCAAAAAGAGGAAGGGAAAAGTATTTTCTTTATTGGCAGCATAATGAGCTGCCCGTGGATAAAGCACATCTGTCCGTTTGTTCGTAAAACTATGGGATGTAGTATGACCTTAGGAAGTTGTTCTCACTACATAGAGTTGTATCCTCCTTCGTTTGGCTATTCTTCCAAACATATGGAGAGTTTGCATTGCCTCCTGCTTCGTAAACTTATGATTAATGCCATGCTGCCTAAGTCTCATCATATGTCGTGTTGTTGTCTAAGGGAATTTTCTACCAAGCCTGAGTCGACGCCTCTGCAATTTGTCTCTTGCCCTCATACTTGGCCATCCTGAATGTCCAATCAAGTCCTTGATAGAAATCAATGAAGCCTTTAGTCTGATCATCAAGATTATCTAGTCCATGACCGACGAGCCATCGAAGACCTCTGGGTAGTGAAGTCGTACACTCATAATACACTCATACCTTGAGTTTTGAATATTTTGAAGTTGTTGCTCGAGCTCTGAAGATATTATCTCCAACCATCAGGCCGTATCAACTTCTAGAAGATGGATACTCTTTATGTATATCTTTTTTATTTCGAGAGGTAGCTATGTTGTGTATTGTTTGTGGCTACACTTTATATAGTTATTTGACATGGATCTACAGTGTATTTGATTGGTAGCCATGATTCTAATTTATCCCGATCATGGGTATGTCTGCCTCGGTGAGACAATTAATATTTTCCAGATGACGCCTCCCGGCTCCTGGTCCTTGGGCTCACTTGTTCGGCACATCATTAAAGATTGGTAATGTATTTTGGCCATTAGATGCTCTTCTAACCTCACACATTAGGGGGCATCTGTTATAACCCTAATTTGCACCATACATGCTTTCCTGGCATCGGGCCACCTCAGATCCCTTCTTTGCCAAAAGCACTGCTGAACAACTCTTTAAAAAACCTCTTTTATAAGGGCCCACACGCCTTACTCCATTAATGCACACATGTACATGCTGGATGACCTAAAACAACCCACGTGGACCGATAAAAGCACGAAAAAAGGAAAGTTTCCGATGAAACACACAGCTTTGGGTGAGTTAACTGAAACTCTCGGCCATGCATGGCCGAGGGTTCATCCAAATACCTATCTTATTCTAGCCTATAAAAGAAGGGTTAGGGGTCCCATTTGGAAGAGGAGAAATAGAGTAAAGAAACTCTGCCCAATTACATATTCCCATTGTCCCAACCCTTTAGCCATCCTTGTGTAAGAAGAGATACAAAGCAAAGAAGTTGGAGGACATTTGAAGAGGAGCCCAGGATCAGGATTCGCGGAGCAGTGGCCAGTCTCGACATTGTAAGTTGATTCATTAAAGTTAATAATAAAGAAATGCTTTTCCCATCCCACTATATGATTTCTTCATAATTGAATAAATATATGTTTGAATCTCTAACCCATTAGTCTTTAGGTAAAATGCACGTGTAGTTTGTTGCTTGTTTTGTACGCAGGTCAATCTTGAGAGGATAGCTGCCAACAAGCGATCAAGCGTGAAGGGGTATCGAAATCAAACATCTGGAACAAGGTATGTTGGTCTAACCATGTATTTGCTGAAAAGGAATGGGGTTTAAGTCTGGGGATGAAGGTAGAAAGTAGATTTCTTTTGGTCATAGCTGCATGCATAAGATAACCCTATTTCCTAGTCTGTAAGGGTATTTCCCTCAAAACACCCTCCCTCCCCTATATCTTCTCTCTCTCTCATACATCTACCCCTCTCTCCTACATTTTCCTCTCTCTCTACCCCCTCTCTATCATTCTCTCAATCCCTCTCACACACTCTCTCTCTGTACCGCCCTTTTATTCCTACCTCTCTCTCCCTCCCACACTCTCACACACTCTCTTTCTAGACCCCCTTCTATGTCAACCTCTCTCTCCCTCCCACACACTCTCTCTCTCTACATCCCCTTTTTATCTTCCTCTCTCTCCCTCTCACACTCTCACACACTAGAAATTTTGGTACATTGCAAGGAAAAACATGGCCTTAACCTAGACATGGAAGGACCTATACATGGAAAGGCATGAAAATAAATAGACCTAAACCTTTCCTTCCCATGCTTCACACTCTCACACCCATTCCCTCTCTATCTCCTCCTTGTTTGAATCTCTCTCTCTCTCTCTCTCTCTCTCTCTCTCTCCTTTTTGTTAGTCTCACTCTCACTCTCTCTCTATGCCCCTCTTTCTCTCTCCCTCATTCTACCTCCCTCTCTATCTCTCTCTATAATATCTCCAAGGACGAGCCCCAATTGTATTTATGAATTGTAACATG
>JZKD02S1890014.1:266434-276536 GCA_000966675.3 Picea glauca
CTTCTCGTTTCTTTCTGAAATTACAAAAAAGGTGAGACATGCTTAAAATAAGCAACAATTTTCTTGATTCTTATTCTCAAAAATTTGAGCCATGGAGATTATTGGTTCCTCAAATATCTTGAAAATAAATCTTTCACGAGTATGGTTGCCAAAAATGTTGACGCTTGAATCCGTTAGAACTGAAAAGACAACCTCACGAGGATGTAAATCCCCCTCTATTTTTAAAGAGTTGGTACTCCTCTTTACTTTAAGATTTTTCTTGAGAATCTAGATATTCAGAATATGGGACTTTGCAGAATTTTGTCATGGTAATCAAAGAAATATAAATATTACAAGAAATCTAACAAGAAAGAAAAAAAAATTGCTTTATTTTTAAAGAAATTTCCTAATAAATGACCAAGAACCACACACTTCATACAATTAAAACAATAGCCAAAATTTCCTCACATCCATCATAGTTAAACTAAATATTTATGATCACATAGAAATAAAAAGAAGATGGTCTGCATGCATAATATAACTTTAACATAATGGTCACATGGGAAGCTCAAATAAATATAATGATAGATTAATCTCAAATACTTTATACTCAAAACTCAAAGTTACAAAGCACAGTCAAAATTGATCCTGAAACAACTCTCTTGAAATTTCTCAAAAATATGTAGTCTGTTACATATCTTTCGAAATTTAAAATGTGTTTGTCCTTGGGACTGGGATTGGGGCTCCCGCAGACCATAAAGAAAATATAAACAATAATTAATCTTGTAGAATGAAGATGGTGGGTAGTAAAAGAACAACAAGACCTGGAAAGAAGAAAATAGAAGTTATCAGACTTCAGTTAAACCTTTCTAGTCAAAGAAGTGGATTAACTGGATAAAAAAATGATAAAGAAAGCAATATGTGATCAACATAAACTTACTATGATGGTCTCTCTTGTCTTCATTTTCTTCTTGTTGTCCTTTTATTGTCTTCATCGATGGTTATAGGAACTGTCTTAACTATTTCTTTCCCTTCTAGAAATTCCCGTACAATTTTTTTCTTGAAACATTTCCTTTAATTAATGCCTTATTAATTCCTCATTAATGAATTCTCATCATTAATACAAATATATTGAAAGTGGGTCCCTCTCTTTTTTTTAATAAAAGTTTTAATTAAACTTTTATCTTTTGAAATTTAATTAATTTAACTTTTAAAAGAGGATGTTTGAGTTTTAATTCTCTGGGAATAATAATAAAATTTTTATCAATGGAAATTATTTCATATGTGATATTCATCATCTTATCTTTCCAATTATATAATTTTTTTCCAAATCTGTAGCCTGTATCTCAAGATATGAGCTCGTGAAGTTGAGTTGTCACGCAGACCCATTAAAATGCAGCTGACTGATATTTTAATTTCTAAGAAAAATGTATCATTTTTCATCACTTTAGACCTGTACCACCATTTTTTTCGTCTAAATACCTTTCCAAATATATAAAGTTTTCCACAAATGGAGGTCGGGAGCTCAAGATATATCCTTTACAAGATCATGACTCAACCACCGTCGATCAAGTTTGATTGTTAAATGTGAACCCTTGATTTAATTTCGACCTCCTTTGTTGAATTTTGACTTTTCTTCATTATTATTATCCCACATGTATGAGAATAAAATATTCTTAGTGGTATATAATGTTAAGTGTAGCATACACTTGACAATAAATAAATAAGAGAGGAGACTATGGATCTTGGAAGATTCGACCCTTGGAAAATTGTTGAATATAATAATAATTTTTCATGCCTAGCCAACCACCAATATGCCCAATCAACAATGATGAGTCACCCAACCAAATGTTTCCACATGTCATCACTTGGTAGGCTAAAAATATGCCAATAAGAATCTTCCGTATGCCATCCAATAAGATCACACCATGTGTCACTTTTTGTGTGCTGCCACGTGTCTCCATTAATTAGTTTCCATGTGGCACCATCCATTTAACTGCCATGTGGTCATATATCATTGGTTAATAAAGTTCCATATTCCACTTGGAGATGTTCCTCATAGAAATTAGGATAGGAAAAATATTATTAAAATAATATGGTGGGTTTGCGGGGTTATGTGAATGCAGAGATAGGTGAGAATCTTAGAAATCATCGTGAACCTGCGGTAAGACATAGTAAGAAATAAGTGTGAAAATTTCTAAGTGTTAAATAAAGTGGATCATATGAGAGGAGAATCGGTTGGAAGGAATTGCACCTGATATATGAAATAAATATTATATGACCAACTTGTGAACCTGTGGTAACTCATATATTTGGCTAAGTGTTAGAGGCGTTACATAGTAAAGAGTAGTAAAAAGAGTTGTGTGCATTATGAAGGTGGCAGAAGTCAAAGTGCATTGTGAGGGTAGCGGAGATAAAACATACTCTTAGGAAATATCACCAACCCGTGAACCCGCGGTAAGCCATAGTGAATAATACTAAGTTTGGAAAGTATATAATGGGTCATGTGAAATATGGAAAATATGAAAAATGAAAAGAAATATATGGGAAATAAAGGAATTACGTGAAATTTGGGAAAGGAAAAAGGGAAAAGGAAATAAATGGAAAAATGAGATAATTAAAATGGAAAGGAAAATAAAAAGAAATGATAAAATAAAGGAAAAGGGAAATGAATGTGAACGTGGAAAGGAATAAGGAAAAATGGTTAAGTGTGTAAAATGGTAAGGGTAATATGAAAGTAATGAGACAATGGGAAAAATGACTAAGTATAAAATGAGAGAATGAATATAGGTGGAGGGAAAAGAGAGGAGAGAAAATGTCACTTAGAACATTTTTCATATTTCTTCTTGTAATACCTCCATTAGACTTATGGAAAAAAGTATGCATATCTTGGTCATGGAGACTATGATTTTGATTCCATGAAATGCATGGAGAAGCTAATACTGAGGGCTATGGAATGAAAATATAATAGTTCAAAAATATTCATCTTCCAATATCGTCTTTTTTTATTATTCCAGGAGTAGGAACATATAGGTGAACAAATTTTGGTCAACAGGGAGTTGCAACATCTGGAATCTTTGTGTCCATAGTATTGGTACCTATTAGAGGAGTTGCAACTACGGCTAATTCCAGAAGGGTAGGCGTCACCTGTTGGGTAGCCCGAGATGCAACAATTTTTCCTTCGGTGAGTAGAACATGTGGTTGGATTGTTGAAATAATGTAACTGCGAAGAGTATTCTTATTATCATTGTTATTTTATTATTAATATTAATCCCCATTATGGATTAATCATGTCGGTAATTGTATTAGGACCAAATCCCCTTTTGCGGATTGGTCATCGGACAATTGTAATAGGTAGAATAAGAAGTCGGCCCCAATAGTTATTATTGAGACCCAGAATTAAATTAAAGGTGGGTTTACCCACCCAGAGTGAGAGGTCGGCCCTGCCAGTGAANGAGGAGAGAAAATGTCACTTAGAACATTTTTCATATTTCTTCTTGTAATACCTCCATTAGACTTATGGAAAAAAGTATGCATATCTTGGTCATGGAGACTATGATTTTGATTCCACGAAATGCATGGAGAAGCTAATACCGAGGGCTATGGAATGAAAATATAATAGTTCAAAAATATTCATCTTCCAATATCGTCTTTTTTTATTATTCCAGGAGCAGGAACATATAGGTGAACAAATTTTGGTCAATAGGGAGTTGCAACATCTGAAATCTTTGTGTCCATAGTATTGGTACCTATTAGAGGAGTTGCAACTACGGCTAATTCCAGAAGGGTAGGCGTCACCTGTTGGGTAGCCTGAGATGCAACAATTTTTCCTTCGGTGAGTAGAACATGTGGTTGGATTGTTGAAATAATGTAACTGCGAAGAGTATTGTTATTATCATTGTTATTTTATTATTAATATTAATCCCCATTATGGATTAATCATGTCGGTAATTGTATTAGGACCAAATCCCCTTTTGCGGATTGGTCATCAGACAATTGTAATAGGTAGAATAAGAAGTTGGCCCCAGTAGTTATTATTGAGACCCATAATTAAAGTAAAGGTGGGTTTACCCACCCAGAGTGAGAGGTCGGCCCTGCCAGTGAAACCCTTTCACACGTGCCAGTCGTGTATATATAGGGAGGCTAGCACCTCACTTTATCACACAACTCACTTGCTCATTCTCTTATGAAGCAAGCTGCAATTACCAGTTGGAGAGAGGAGAAGAAAAGTGGCACATCTTTTGGGGAGGACTATCTGTATTGGTTTGAGTTATCTCTTGAACATTGTATTGGCAATTTATGATAAGGAATTTTTTGTTGGGTTTTCTTCCCCTAGAGGGTTTCCTAGGATAAATGTTGTGTCTCTTGTGAATGTGTATTTCTTAGTGATATTGTTCTTATGATGCTCTTATCTATTGAAATGCAAAGAACTATAATAATGGCATAAACATTAACATGGATGACATTTTTTCAAGTGAAACCCTCTTTGTGCAGAACATGCTCCACCATAATGTTTGTAAGGTCGCAGTGAGATACGGCTTATGTTGGGTTATTTTCCCTTTGAACTATCATGACCATTGTTTGCAACATTCGAAATAATAAATATGGCATGTTAATCGATCAATTGTGGTGTAAATGGTCAAGCAATCCAATATGATGAATGTAGAACATTCTGTAGTGACCTTCACATGGGAAGTATTGTTGCACGAAGATAGCCACATCATCCCATGGTTGTGGCAAAGACCAGTGTTCAAAATCTAGTCCTTTCTTTATTAGAGCTTCTCCATCCTCAAGGAATTGCTTGAGAACTTTAGGCTGTGAATTTATTCTCATCTACCATCATTCACCCATCCTCAGTAGGCCAACAACCTCTACCAATTTTTCTTCTATGAATTATATATGGGCCCCGACCACTATGGAGTTCTTGGCTCTGTAATTCAGGGAAAATTATAGTTCTATCTCATTGTTAAATCCCTATAAATGGAGCATGTATTCCATCTAGTTAGCATGTCCCAAAATTTGTTTGATCATGTCATAAACCTCAAGTAGTGTTGGTTCGATCGGCTCTTTGAGTATTAGTGAGCCTCCCATGTCTCCTTTCTTCCGCTAATTTTGAGTGTTTGTGTTTGTAGGGGCTATGCAAGTTATTGGTTTGAGAATTCATAATTGTGGAAATGAGGGTGGTGGGTATGGAGATCGTGAATGTAACAATTATGAGTTGATGTGGTAGTTATAGATGAGTTATTTTAGACACATGCCATTAAAACATACTCATTGCAAATTCTAATAGGAATGCATACCTGTCATGTCTTACCTTGAGTTGATGTACAGGTAAGAAATTTTTGGAGTTGTTGTGATGGAGGGTGGAGTCACGTCAATGGTCCTAACTAGAATTGCAACATAGACATTGTGAGTTATGTCGATTGGAACTGAAATGATGGCATTTATTTTGAAGTGTGAGATGCAAGAGAAGTCACAACAATGGGAGGTGCAATGACAAGGGTGGAACACTAAGAGTTGAAACAACTAGTGATATGGTACAATGTTGAAGATGGGAATTGTAGCAACAGTGGTGTAGGATAAAAGTGAAAAAAAATGAAAATGAATCTGCAAGAATATTTGCGGCAACGAGATTCACAACTATGGAGCTACAAAAATTGAGATGAGGGGATTGAGATTTTTGGAACGAAGAAGTGTTTCAAGTGGAATTGCAGCTAAGGGAATGAGAGAAGGGAGATTTTTTGAAATGAGGGAGGGTTGCAAGTGCAGTTGCAACTCAGGAAATGGTAATTTGTGAAATGAAGGAGGGTTTCAAGTGGAGTGGTAGCCAAGGAAATGGGAGAAGGGAAATTTGTGAAGTGAGAGAGAGCTACAAGCAGAGTTGCAGCCAAGGAAATGGGAGGGGATGGGTTTGGGAAACATGAAGAATATTTTGAAAGGGAGTTCCAACAAAAGGGAGTTGCAGTAATGGCAATAGGTGTGGCCAAGGGAGTTGCAACAAAGGGAATAGTTGTTGTAAAGGGAGTTGCAACAAAGGGAGTTGCAGCAATGGGAACAATTGCGACAAAGGGAGTTTCATCAAATGGATTTGTGGTAATAGGAATTGTAGCAACGAGAATTGCAACAACATGATTTGTAAAAATGAGAATTACAAAAACATTGTTCTCCCTTGCATATCCTGAAAAAAAAAGAAAAAGAGATTATTAAAAAAACAAATCTTTATTAAAATTTATTGAGAAGGATCTTTACATAAACATCACAAAACCATGAAGTGTCCTTATTGTTTTATTCAGTTTTTTTTTTAGCGAAACAAAATGGAGATTATCCAATCGCAATTTTTTCATCCTAACCAAGTTCCAGATCACTCTCGAGCCATCCATTTGCAACCTTCCTCACTAAGTATTCCTTTGATAGGGGTCTGTGATATAAGCAGAGTCTATGTGCATTGGCCATTAGAGAAATTTTGTCTTCATATATGGTACATAACTTGATGGCCCCACTGTCATATACTATATCAATCTCATATGGACCGATCCATCTAGTGCGAAATTTTCCTCTAAATTCCTTGAACCTGGAATCAAATGATAATGCCCAGTCTCCATCTTTGAATTTCTTTTTCTTGATAAACTTATCATGCCATTTTTCTCTTTGGTGTTGTATAACTACGGCTCGGTATAGGGAATCTTTTCGTATCTCATGCAACTCATTGATTTGAAGCAGTATTTGTTTCTGAGCCTCTGATAGGTCCAACCCAAGTTATACTATTGTCCTCATTTTCCATATTTATGTCTCAATGGGAAATAACACTCTTTTCCAATATACTAACTCATAGTGTATGCATCATGTAGTAGCACTCCATGTGGTTCTATAAGCCCATAAAGCTTCTAGGAGTCTATAATTTCATTCCTTGAGGTGTAATTTGAAAATTTTAGTGATTATTACCTCAAGGATATTATTAGTTCCCTCTACTTGTCCATTTTCCCGTGGTTTATATGGTGTTGTTACTATGTGCTTGATTTTATAGTTGTCCATTAGGTATGACAAGATGTGATGTGGACTGAGTTCCTCCATCAACTACTATATCCCATGGTATTTTGAACCTCACAATGATATCTTCATGGAGAAAATACACTACTACCTATTTAGTTTCCACTGGAAGTGATTTTTCATCCATCCATTTTGTAACATAGTCTGTACAAGAGAGGATGTAGGAGTGTCGATGGGAAGAGATATTTATTGGTCCCAAAAAATCAATGACCCATTTGTTGAAAGGTTCTAACATCATCTGTGGTTGAAGAAAAATTTCATCTTCTTATACGGGTTTACCCATGTGTTGACAATTTTCACACCTCGTCACATACTCTTTGGTGTATCTGAAAATTGTGGGCCAATAAAACCCCTAGTGGAGTTCCTTGTACCCAATTCTTTTATCTACAAAATGGCCTCCACATGGCCCATCACGACATGATTTTATTATTTTATGGACATTGTCGTGCTGTACATATCTTCTGATAATCAAATCAAGCCCAATATGGAGGAGACAACCATCAATCCATTAGAATATTTCGCTTTTCTTGATTATATTTTGTCATTATTTGGGGGCTAGATAATGTGGAAGTTTGCTTGTAGCCAAATAATTAGCAATGTCTGCGAACCAAGGTGAGTTAGTAGACACTGCAAAGAGGTTTTCATCTGGAAAACAATCTTCTACTGGATATTCATTCACATTATATGTTATTCTAGAAAGGAAGTCAATAACTGCATTATCTTTTCCAAGTTTATCTAGAATGGTAATATAAAATTCTTGTAATAAAGAAACCATCTAGTGACCCTACCATTGGTGATTAGTTTCTTCATTAAATATTTGATACAAGTATGATCAGTTTGTGATATTATAGGATATTCATTAATGTAGTTTCTAAACTTGTTTATCACATGAATAACAACAATAAACTCTTTTTTGGTTATTGTAGAGTTCAATTCTGCAAGTGAGATATTCTTACTGACATAGTAAATTGTATATGGGCCCTTTCCTTCAAGTTGTTCGATAATGGCCTTGACAACGGTGTCTGATGCATCTATGGAAATGTGAAATGAGAGGGTCCAATCAGGCCCTCTTAGTACAAGAGATTAAAATAATTCGACTTTAAATTCATCAAGCACATGCTGGCATGTCTCTGTCCATACAAACACAGTGTCTTTGTTAAGTAAAGACAATAATTTATGAGCAATAAGTGAATTTTTTTTAATGAATCTATGATAGTAACCAGCATATTCTATAAAGCTTCATACCTTCTTCTATGAATTTGGAGTTGGGAAATTCAGTATTATCTTTATTTTCACTAGATCGAATTGAATACCTTTCTCTGAGATGTGATGTCCCAGTATGATGCCATAAATTTCCATCATAAAATACTTTTCATTATAGAGGGAAACATTTGACTCTTTGTACCGAATTAAGGTATTTTCCAAATTGTCTATGCCTCATCAAATTCATCCCCATATGTTGTGAAATAATCTAGATATATTTCCATGAAATCATGAACTAGATTAGAGAATACACCTATAATAGTTCACTGAAAGGTGGTGGGAGCATTGCATAACCCAAATGATAGAACATGGTAGGTGAATTCCCCCCAAGGACAAGTGAACATTGTTTTATCTTTATCTTCAAGGGCAATTTGGATATGGTTGTATCTACTAAATACGTAGAGGAAAGAAAAATACTTCTTTCCTACTAACATGTCTAGGATTTGGTCAATAAATGGTAATGGGAAGTGATATTTATGTTTTTCTTTTTTTAGTTCTCTATAATCTACACAAATTCTCCATTTACCATTTTTGTTTAGTACCATGACAAGAGGGGAGACCCATAAGCTATCAGAAATGGGACAGAAGAAGTTATATGTAAGCAATTTTTGTAGCTCTTCTTTGACTATGTCTTTCATTGACGGGTTCATCCAACGTAGGGGTTGATGATTGGGTTTAGATCCTTCCTTAATATATATATGATCTATGCACAATTTAGGATGGATTCCCTACATGTCGGAGTAATCCCAGATGAAGGAATCACTGTTCTTTTTCATCACTTGAACTAATCGCTCCTTTTGTTGTTCAGTTAGTGCTCGGTTGATTTTCAAGGTTTTCTCTGGGATGATTTCTATGGTTTATATAATGGATACTTGATATTTTTGTGGTGTGGTTTCATGTTATGTGGATAAACTTATTGTTGAGGCTAAAGAAACCCGAGTTATTGGTTTTATAATATGCTCAAGAATATGTGTGTTTCTAGAGGAAGAGGAACAAGCTATAAAATCACTAATTATGTCATCCTATGTTTTATCTCTTATAGTTAAGTATTGATCTATGGAGAGGACTTAATGGGCTTCCCATTATTCATCATTATCCTCTCCATCAACCCAAAATGGTGTTTCTAAGTCTATGTTGGGTTTGGAAGGGAGGGTCGAGGGTTAATTGTTTGATGGATGTCCCACGGGAAATGGTCATGTTTCCTAACCGACAGTTGATGTAGGCATTGACAACGACCAACCAAGGCCATCCTAGGGTTAGAGTATATCCACCTAGAGAGGTTCTAGGTTTTAGGACCACGAAGACAATGAGATATTCCCATGAATCCACAGATATATCTACATCTTCTGGAATTCCCTTTGGTTTAATGGTCGATCTATCAACGAGTTGAAGTACAATGGGGATTCCCCTAAGGCCTATAAGACCTAAGTCTTGCATGGTATCATGTGTTATAATGTTAATAGCATCCCCAAGGTTGATTAATGTGTTACTGATAAGTGTATTCTTGATCTTCATATTAACAACTGGACTACCAAGGTCAGAGTATTTAGCTGCGAGAAATACCCCCATCATCAGGTCTGATAGTTTTTCCATGACATGAAAAGTTTGGGGATCCTTTCATTTCCTACCAGGCTTCCTTAAACAGAGTTCTCATACAACTTTTGAATAAAAAGGTAGATCCTTAATTGCTTGAAATAACAGTATTTTGAAACACATTTTTGAGTTCTCCTAAGAAATCAAACTCAGCCTGTGAACATTGTTACCAACTTAATGGGAACTCTCCAGAGTTCTCATTTTTTCAAGGGTCATACTT
>JZKD02S1890014.1:293849-319871 GCA_000966675.3 Picea glauca
CTCTTGTTGAAGGCCCCATAACCCTTGCACCCACATCTTGGTTCTCTAACCATTTCTCTATGCTTCAAAACACTTTCAATCCAAATCCCTTAGGTGATAGTTGTCCCCAAACCCCTACAAATATTTATTCATAAAGTTATTTGGCATAAAATAAATTTTATATCCATTGCATTAAGATTGTGCACAAGATCTTGTGATTTGAAATCCTTAAGGTTGAGTGTGTTTGGTGCTCATCCCTTCCCAACCTGAATGTTTGCATGTTTGAGTGTGCACACATTCATGCTGGGAATTTTTATGTTCCAAGAACACTCCTCAACCTCATCTATCTCAAACAATTGAACAAACCTGACATCTATAAGAAACAATAGCAAGAACATATAGATTTTTGTTCTTTTTGTCTTGTTGTTTAATTCATAGACAATTTTGTGCGATTGGATGACAATTGTGGGAAGAATTGGAAGACAAATTTGTCCAATTGGAATTAGAATTGTTAGTTGTGTTTCTTGAGTAATACTAAGAAAAATTTGTCCAAGTGAAATTTGAATTGTTATTTGTGTCTTCTTGTGTAATACCAAGAAAAAATTGTCCAATTGGAATTTTTGGTTGTGTCTTCTTGTGCAATACCAAGACAAATTTGTCCAATTGGAATTGGAATTGTTATTTGTGTCTTCTTGTGTAATACCAAGACAAATTGTTTGTGGTGTGATTGGAAGCCAATTTTTCTCTTTAAACATGGGGAACCTACATAATCAAGGTAGAAAGTCCTAGAGGAAAGAAATACTCATTGAAAAGGTAAATGAAGTGTTGGTGCATAGGGGGAAGAACCAAGGTTAATCATTTAATTACCAACAAAACCCTTAGACATCGTCCCTTTCGACATCACCTAAAGAGCAAGTGAAGTCTCACCCGAGGAATCTAGAGGGTGTGAAGGAACCAAGGTTCTGTAGTGATGAGGGGAAGTGAAGCATTCTCTATGTCCTTTCTACCATTCAATCATGTGCACATTTCCCATTAATTAATAGTTACTTTTTCATTAAACATAGTCTATGCACGACATTATAACATAATATATGACTAACACATTCATCATCCTAGTTAAGCATTATCACTATTGCATAATAAAATTAAATGACATAACCATGAAAACACATCACAACACATAAGTTTAACATGGTTTACCCAACATGGACTACATCCACAACAACTGGATTCTATTATTATTCATTGATGATTCTCTTACAACTTCGCACTACGCTAAAAAATATGCAACAATAACATTACCCAAACCTGCCTAGCCATTTTTCTCTAGTGTGATTTCACTCCTCTGTCATACCTCGAACTTCTTCATTAGCTCGACTCCCTTACCAAAAAATAACTAGGAACTTCTCATAGGTCAAACACCCTTTTACCCAAAAACCCTTTACATATTTATACATAAAAAATAGGGCTAAGCACATTACAATAGTGGACAAAATGTTCCAAAAACCCAACAATTTATAATCATTTTACGCATTTTGCATGATTCTCCATCACGCATCCTTCTGTCATGCACTCTGGTCCATATTCTAACTTCCTTTTACTATTTTACTTCCTTTTGGTGCATATCCTAAAACTTGTCCAAAATGTCTGTTGTAGGGATTTTTCACCCTGCAGGAGTTGATCTCCCCTAGGTTCTACCAACTCCTAATAAAGGAATAGAGATACAAACTAAGGACGTTCCTATATTTTATTCATACATGAACCTCCTAAAGATCAAATCAATCATGCATGGATTGTCAATAGATCTAATAGTATATCAGAACACATAATCATACTAATTCTCTACCAATGAATACATAAAATTATATGAACAATTATATAGAGGGAAACATCCAGTATGTCTTCTATTAATCAAAGAAGCAATATTACAACTGGCATATGTAGACTGAAGATATTACCTCCTTCTGATCTCCTTGCTCAAGTCTTGCAACCAAATCACCATAGTAACATAATGGGAAATGGATTTCATCTTATAGGGATTTAGGGATAATATGCTCTTTCCCCCTTTTTTTCCATGGGAAATGGATTTGTTCTTATAGGGATTTAGGGATAAGGCCATACAATTATTAGGATAATATTCTTGATCACATAATGAAAGCCTTCTCGAGGCTAAACCCAAATAAATCAATGGGAAGTTATAATGACCTAATTACTAGGTGGAAAATAACTCTATAACAATGCCTCTCCAAAAGGCCCCCAACACTCACTTGTGGCTCATCCCAAGCCATTGAGGCCTTCTTCCTATGAGCCATTGCTTCAAAGGTCTCCTTCAATGTTGCGACATTTTTCTTGAACTCTAGTTTCTTTTCGAAAATTTGGTCTATCGTTTCAGCAATAACATAAGCCTACACCTTCTCGAGACCTTCCTCGGATGCCTGTTAGATGATTCCTTGAGTTTTTGTTAAGGTCATTGTCACTCTGTATGTTTCTTCCTATAATACATATATCTTTTGTGCATGAGCTAGCTGCTCCACTCTTAATAGATTTGTTTCTAAATACAAATTTTGGTTCTCATTCAATGCAATTACCACCTTTACTAACGGTAATGTGCCCATCACTGCTTGTAATTTATGCACCTTTCCCTGCACAATTTGAATCTTTTGACTTAACTCCAGTTGTATGCTATCTTCACTCAGTTGTGTCCAAACACCCATAGTATCTATATATAGTTGCACGCACTCTATTTCTAGAGTCTTTATACTTTCCATCATTATTTTTATTGTTTTCTTCCTCATCTCCCTCTCTTCAGGTGGAGTGATTGGTGTCATGCATGCTTCTAGATCAACTATGCATGCATAGAAGCCTTGAATCAATTCACTTATCTTTGTGACCTGATATTCCACCATAGCCTCCTTCTCATCCTGCACCTATGGTATTTATTGATATACTCTCTCGAATGCCCATTTCATTCATTCTACTTTCTGTGTAGCCTCATCGCGCTCCTATTTCACATTATTCTACTCTATCTCTATTGAAACATTCTTTGTTGTAATTTTTACTATATCATTGGATTTATTCTCGATGTGCATGTTTATCTCTTGTTTTTCTCTCATATGTAGATCCTACAATACATCCATTGGTAATTTTGATAGCACTAGGTCTAGGTGATCTAATTCCCTAGCTTGTTCTTGCATTTCTATCATAGGGAACTCAACTGCCCCTGTTACGAGCTTAATCAACCTTTGTTCTCCAATGACTGCCAAGGACTGGGAAATTGTTGGTCCTTCCTCTCCAGTCTTGGTAATGTTGGTTGTTGGTTCCTCCTACATCTGTCTCCCAGGTGTGATGTTTGCGTCTTCTAATAGTCATTGCAGTTATTCCATATGTGCCTACATACGTTTGCTCATCTCTTCATGTTGTTGTGTTGTACACCGAAATGTGCATCAATGACTTCTTTTACTTGGTTTCCTATATTATCCAAATATTCTCCTATCAGCGCCTAAATATCAACTTCCTTGATGGCTCTACACTTGGTCCGTTGGTGTCAGGTTATCTTTGTCTCTGATTCTTCTCTCTTTCTGTCATTGCACAGTCCAAGAGATGGTGTTGGCTCCTATGGGCCCTTCCCTTTGTATTGATCCTCTTCTTCTTCTTCCTCCTCCTCCTTGACATCATATAATTTGGGTTTGGATACACTGATGGCTCTATATCTATGGGTGGAATCGTCCATTCCTCATCCCATTCAAGTATAATGTTTCCCATCTCCTTTTTCGTCAATCTGTATTGTGTTGGCAACCACTATTGATCTGGGTCCTCCTTTTCCTGAAAGTACATGTGGTGACACCCTACTTTAAAATGTGCCACTACCTTATATGCCTTGAACAATTGAGGTGTTATGTGCAGTGTTCCTTCTATTCTCGTCCCAAAAATTTCATTATAGATACAGAATGGGACATTAGTGCCCATCTATCGTGCATTATGTGTAGTGTATCAAAGGTTCTGATAGCACACGGCTAAGCAAGGTTTCTCCTTGATGACAAAAAACTAACTGTCTTCTATCTCCCTCCAAGATGATAGCATGATTAGGATCAATAACCAAGAGTACTGGAATTCTTCCCCCTTGTCCTACGCTTCCTTGTAGTCAATGAAAAATTGGTTCAACAAATTTTTTTCCTAGTTCATCTGGACACCCTCTACACATCATTTAGTGACTTCTACAGCCACTGTTGGCACTTGGTATCTTATGAATTTCCTTAATAATTTACAGGCCAAGTCTTGTGTTGCAAACCTTACCATCAGGTCGCATATGCTAGTGACGACTAGACCACGCTTTCCACAGAATGTATGAAATTTTTCTTTCATTCTCTTAGCGATAGCTTTATCATTATTCTTGTCAAAAAATAATGGTGTAGGGTCCTGCCCCTGCAATAGAGGACCTGCAATGCACACTATTAAATCAACATCAATGGATATTGTTCTGTCAATCTATAAGTATCCTCTGTGAACACAACTTAACATCATTTTTAAACATGCATTGATCTCCTAGATCCATCCAAAATGCGGTATATTGAATAGCTTTAGAATACCTTCTTTCTTCAACCCCCTATCCCACACCTGTTATTCTACGACTATCATGTGGGTCACAGAACTAATGGATTTCATCATAAACTTACTAGGTACAAGATCTAGAAACTTATTTTCATCAGTGATATCATGGTCATCATATTTTAGAGATGGAATCATACCTAACATATCATTTTCCACTATGAATTCCTCTAGAATTGGTGGCTCAAATAATGGGTAACTTGCTTCCTTCTATAAATGGACATGTTCTCTTGATGGCTTCCACAGTGGGATGTAATCCCTAGGGAATATTTCAAATGAGGATGATGCCTCCCGTGTTTCTTCTACTAGTGGCAGTGTTGTAGGATGGCTACGCAGTTTCTTCAATACAAAGGTTGATGTTGTTGTTTCCTTAGGTGTCATATTCCTCTATGACGATGGTCTCAACTTCCAACTGGTTCTGGAACTCTGTTATTGATGCAGGATCATCGTAAGAAGTCAAGCGAGTGTGAAGGGGAAGACAGCTGGAAGACCACCAATGCACATTTTGAAATATTTTTGAAACAGTAATGTAATGCTTTAAGGGAAACGTACTTACATATTGTAAACAGATCTTGAGAGATTTCTCTCATCTATAAAACATTAAGGCATTTATGTGTAGTTAATGAAAGTAGGTAGATTTAAATTCCAGATTAGACATTTTTAGGAGTAGGAGGGAAAATGGATATAGACACCCTCATCTTTGTATCTTTGTATTATTAATCACTTTAGCAAGAGAAGAGAGAGTTGTAGCAGAGAGTTGAGAAGAAGAACTCATGTACATGAGCTTTGAATTAATATATGAATCTTTAATTCAGATTCATGGTGTTATGATGTTTTATGTTTGTACATGTTGAATGGTCTACTTACAGTTGTTTTATTCTCTCTGTCATATTTGTTGTGACACTATGCTGTGTAGGTATGATTTCATGTTGAATGTTTGAAGTCTAAGAGAGAGAGAGAATGAGTTCCAATTGTTTCTCTTCATGAGTAAGAGAATTTCCTACAAGGAGTGCAGTGAAACATCCGCAAGGTGTACGCTGATGAAGGTTCAGAGTTTATCTCTGAAAGCTCAGGAGAGATATCATTGGTCTTATTTTAGCAGAAGTGTGACTGAAGCACAGACGCCATGCAAGGAGTGCGCAGGCTATTGGAAGTCTTAGGACTTATCAGCTAAGGGAAGAATTGAAGGACTATTGTGTCTGAGGCAGCACGGATTCGAAGAGAATCAAATACCCAGAAGTATTTGACAGATTGTCGCAAGGAGTGCGCGTAGGAGTTCTTTTGTGATTTGAATCTACCAGAAAAAGATCAGAAGGGTTAATGCCTTTGAAGTGTTCAGAGGGGGAATTCGAAGTCACTTTGCAGAAGTTAAATCCCAGAGGAGGAACCTTGTTTTATTTCACAAGAGTTATCAAGGAGCCAAGAGAAGTTGAAATTCTCTGTGGGGAATTCCCAAAATCACGAGGACCGTAGGATCCAAGGAAGTTGCAGAGTGGTTAGAGGTCGACAAGCTTACTACTCTAGGATCCAGAATCAACGTGGACCGTTGATCGTGCTTTGCACAAGCCGTCGGATCATTTTGACATTTTGGGGATCCTAATGATGAGGAGTCGAGCGCAGTGAGTCAAAAATCTCGAAGCCGCGAGTTGTGACAGAAAGTGGATTAGGGTTTTGGGATTTCGGCATTTCGGGTGTCGAGAGATGGAGGAGGTAGCGCTTTGGGAGAAAAAGTCCTGAAAACTTGAAAGATAGAAAAAGTGACTGGTGGAAGAAGTCTATGTCAAAGGTAGAAAACTACAAGGACGACAGGTGGTGCATTTACGTTAATTGGCAGAGTCAAATGTTGTTGACCGTTTTGGGGTTCGGAGGTCGAAAGATGGAGAGTCTTGCATCTAGATTCGTGAAATTGCGAAGTCCGAAAATCTCGATGAAGTGAGAAGCCTGTTAGAAATTCAACCTTTGCTGAGTGCATCAGAATTCGAGAATTCAGGTTTCAAAAGTTGTAGAGATAAGAACCCTCGACAACGGGGATCACAAAATCGTGAAACCCAAAGTCCCAAAATTGTGAAGGGCACGATCCTATTTCGAGTCAAGAGATTTGGGTTGATGCTTCATGTTTGAGCACGTGGCACACCCATAAGGACCTGTGGATACACTATTGTGGGTGAAGGGTATTTCTCGAGAGGATACTAAAGAGTCAATTAGACTCAAGGGGCAGATTAGAACGATTTTGTGCGGACCTGAGACCTGAGGGTTTGGGGGTCTACATCAGTTATGGAATTTGGCTCTGTAACTTCGGCTCTTTGACTATGTAATATTCATCTTGTTATGTAATTTTTTATGAACAATAATCTTCCCTTCTTGGCCCTTTGAATACTTTTATACTACCTTTCCAACTGTTGTTTCCCTTCACACCTAAAATCTCTGTCTAATCCACTAATGGTTGTCATTCATTACCTTTGGAAAATTATCCATTCAATTTTTCAATCGGTCAATATCTTCTGAATTTAATGTTACACGGCACCACTGCTTCCTCATCATGATAACTCTTTATTGTATGTCCTATCATGGATTGTGTTAAATAATTTTAGTTGTCATATTCTTAGTCTTGTTTCTCTACGTGATCTCTTCCTTCTGCACCATCTTTTTTCCTTCGTCTGTGTGTCCTACTTACTTTCCTCTCATATACGATAGTTTTCTACTTTTTCCCTGTTTACTTACTAACCTAAACTTCTTTGTCTCCTCAAATTCCAACCTCTTCCCTTAACCTATTTCTTTCTTTTTCCTATTTTAACTACTTTTTATTTCTTTTTATATCTTTTCTTCCTATATTACATTATGATACAAGTTTAACTTGTGCAACTCCTCTAGTGCCCAGAAGGATGATCGTCCCTATACAGTTTAATTTGACTCCCATTCACTAGTCCTTCCATGATTTGTCCATCCAACTGCTCTAATTAAATAACACCTACGTCAGTCACATGTTTGATCATGTATGGCCATAGCCAATGCATCTTGAACTTGCCTGGGTGCTGTAAGAACTTACTGTCATAAATAAGTACTAAATATCTTGTCTAGAACTTGTTTTTCTTGATGTATCTATCATGCCATGAATTTTCTCATGCTTTTTGTACTTGTTAATGGAATCCTATGATTAACCGATCTTCCTCTATCACTACTAATTGTGATAGTATTTCTTCTACTATGACAGAATATGTAAGGTATGCCATCGCAACAACGCATAGACTTGGTACAAGAAACTCCATGGGAATGACTGCTCCTTGACCATATTCTAATCTAAAGGGTGTATGTCCTATAAAATTCTTACATGTAATTCTGTAAGCCCAAATCACTGTAGGGATCCTTAAATCCTAGTCATCTCGCCATACGTTGCATACCTTGGTCAACGCATTCTCCAGTATCATTTTGAATGCCTCTATAGTTCCATTTTCTTATGGTGATATGGAGTTCTATTTTGATGTTGTATATGGAGCTCTTATGTCAATGCCACAACTGTCTTGTTCAAAAAGTG
Source organism: Picea glauca (assembly GCA_000966675.3). NCBI lineage: Eukaryota > Viridiplantae > Streptophyta > Pinopsida > Pinales > Pinaceae > Picea > Picea glauca. Next base: position 301,966 of record JZKD02S1890014.1, read on the forward strand.
AGTCCCTTGGTTTCTCATAAGTACTTTAGGACACCCAAACCTTGTAACTATGTTCTCAAACAAGAACCATGTCGTTGTCTCTACGCTACAATATGTAACTAGTTTTGCTTCTTCCCATGTTGTCAAGTATTTTATCGCGGTAATTATGTATATGACTCATGTTCTTCTTGTTGGTGGGTTAATCGGCCCGAAAAAATCCACTGCCCATTTTTCAAATTCCTGCAAGATAAATTGTTGATTCAGGGGCATCTCATCCCTTCATGATGGTCTTCCTACATTATGGAAAACATCGCATCTCTAGAAATATTCCTTTGCATCCTTATGGAGGCTAGGCCACCATATACATGTGCACAATATATTTTGTGTTGTCTCCTTTCGTGCATAATGTCCTCCCGTAATTCCATCATGTGCCTCTACTAATATCATGGGTCTTTCATGTTCTAGCACACATCATTAAAGAATCTCATCTATGCCTAACTTATATAGGTTTCCTGAAATCAACTGATAATATAATGCTTTAACCATCATTTGTTTCTTCTAGGCTACTTCCATATCGGATGGAGCCACTCTTGTGCTCAAGTATTAGATAATTTATGGAAAATGGTCATCTACCATTTGGACTGAAAAGAAAATGTGCATCTGATAAGCTATCATCTAGGTTCCCTACGTATTCCCCTTTCATTATCCATGAAAAATGGTCTAGTCCTATATTCAGTTTTTCTGGATTCACAATAACTTCGAAATTATATTCCTAGAACACAATAACCATCTCTAGATTCTCCCCCCCAACACTAGCTTGTTCACTAGATATCTGAGTGTAGAATGGTTTGTATACATTTTGAATTGGGACCCCAACAAATAATATATGAATTTCTGAAAGGAATAAACCATTTCCAAGCCTTCCCTTTTTATTGTCGTGCAATTCTTCTCAACAATCGACAACTTCCTACTAGTAAAAGAAATCGGATAATCTAATTCTCCCTCCCCAGGCTGGAATAACACTCCGCTGAGTGTTATCGATGATGCATCCATATGAACATGAAACTCTTTCTGCCAATATAGGAATACCAGAGTGGGTGCAATTACTAACTTTTGTTTTAATACATCCATACCCTTCTGATAGTCTTCATTCCATTGAAACTCAACTTCTTTCTTCAATAACTTCCCCATTGGGGTTGTAATTTGTGAATAACCTTTAATAAATTTTTGGTAGTAAATTGTATGACCCAACGTTGTTCTCAACTATATCATTGATTCAAATGGTGGAAAATTAACAATTACTACTATCTTGGTCAGATCAACTAACAAACCTTGCTTGCATACCACATGACCTAACAGTATCCCAAATGGTGCACATAAAATACATTTCTTCAAATTTAATGAAATATGATATTGTCTACATCTATCAAGCATCAACCTTAGAGTTTCTATGTGATCTTTCAATAGGATAAAGACAGTCCAATCATCTAGGTACACTTGAAGAAATTGATGAATTAATTCCTTAATGGATGTGACAACTACTCTAAAGAATTCAATAGGTGCATTCTTTAACCCAAACGACATCATTGTGTACTAGTAGCTTCCCCATTATATCATGAATGTCATATTATGTCTGTCTTCTAGTGCAATATTTCTCTGATGGTATCTTGAAAATCCATCAGTGAAGGAGAAGGCCTTCTTCCCTCCTACATTTTCCAATACTTCATATGTAAACGGGGTTAGGAACGGGTCATGCAAGAATTAATCATTCAACTTTCTTAGGTGTACACAAATTATAATACCCCCTTCTTTCTTATCTTGAACCACCATTGTACTTATCCATTCATATTCTGCAACAGCTTCAATTATACCAACTTATATCATCTTTTCAAGCTCTTCTTTCACTTTTTCCTTGTACTTTGGATTTAATCTATAAGGTCTTTGTCTTACTGTCTTAGCATCTAGTTTCAATGGGATCTTCATATCACCCAATTCTCCAGCTATTCCCTTCATCTCTAAAAAGATGGTTGGAAAAATATCCTGATACTTGTGCAATAGGTTTGTGATCTTTTCCATAGTCTCATCGTTCCAATAGTCACCAATGCTTCCAAGATTTGGTTTCTCCTCCATGCCAATGTTTACTTTTCACACTCTTAAGGGCTTCATGTATGCGTCAAATTCAAGTGATGGACCTACTACATCACGCTCCCCTTCATTCTCTGATACCTGTATATTTCTTGGGTTTTCTTCTTCTTGGTCATCCTTGGTAATTTTATAACATTCCAATAGTTCATGAGTTGTCACAGACTCTCTGTGCACACTACATGTAAGTGATATTCCTAATTTTCCTTCTTCCATAAAAGTTTTACCTCTAATGACTTGTAAAGTTGCATCTACTAAAGGTGACTCAACTTCAAAATTAAATTTTACCTTAAAGTTTCAGATGAGCTCCTCCTAGTCCGACATTCCTTTGCTCCCTTCTAGTTCTAAATACCAGTTCTTGGGAAATGTCTACATCATATGTATGAACTTGTGTATCCATTCCTTTGTTGGCATTTTCCTCCAAGTTGTAATACATTTTTCAATATGATCCTTCAGATTTCAGATCCTCGTATACTTGTGCATAATGTTCTTTGTTCCAAACCTAATATGCATCAACCTTTTACAATGTTTCCAATTCTATATCCCTTCCTTGTGGGTTTCCCACCATATTTTTGGGGTCTCTCTCAATGAAACATATAATGATAATAACCTTTGTTGTTAAGGTATTTGCAACTTGAATTCATTCACAAAATAACTTACCTCAGTTAATCCTTGAAACTTTGGCATATCGTGTAAGTATATTTCGATTCAATGCAAAGAGCGAGTAATGCACACACACCTTTTGGTCAACACTTCATGCAACTAGTGTTTCTAGTGTCAAGTCATTCCTCTAAGTCTGATGCACAAGATCTTATGCTTCTCCAACTAAGTGCACCATCTTCAGTGGGGTTGACAAAGTCATCCATGCACATTGTCGTATTATATAAGTTATCAATTTCCTTTCTCGTGGGCTCCACATATCTTCTTTTCTCCATAGTATCTAATGATGTAGTGACCTTTAAGCCTCCTCCTTAAAAATCATCTCTCTTTTCTTTAGGTTGATAATCACATCATTGTCGAAGGCCCAATCCATTACAAGAAATGTTGGGTACGATTGACTGTTATCCACAATATCGATGACTTCAAAGTCAACTACAGTGCACACTCCATCTATGTCCATAGGTAATCATGTCGGTATCACTATTGGTATTATCTTATGTTGATTAGCCAACCTCAACTAAACTGTCGACCAAGATAGCTTCAGTTTCCTCATCATCTCCCACATTTGTCTTGGAAGAACATTGACATTTGATCCTAAGTCCAATATGAAATTATCCATATCATATTATCCTATATACACTTTTAATATGAACTCTCTATTTGTCCTCTTCTTGAGTAAGACTTGGTTCACTACTTTCTGCACCGTAGGTACTTATCTATATTGAGTGTATTGATCAACCATTTTGCGTAGTGTGTTTAGTGTTGTTCCTTCCTACTGAAATTCTAAATAGATCTTTAGAAAGTCTTCCAAATTATTTACCTTTTCAAGTGGCCTTTCTGGAATAGTGCAATCATAAAATGATAGCATGTCGTATACTGGAGGTGTCTTTGACGTTGAGGTTATCCATTCTAGTCCTAGTATCTCCTTCCATGATTGCTAATATGTTTCCTTTTATTTCTGTGGATTGAATGTTTCCATGGGCTCAACTACTTTCCTTACCCAATTTTCCACTCCCTTTCCTTTCTTTGTTGCATATATTTGGGTTCTTGTTCCACCGTGCATAACAGCTACTACTCTGGGTCGATCATCACATTCTTCAACAACTATCATATGTAGGTTTTGGTTCTAATTCTGATGTTGGTTTTCATTTCCTCTTTCCTGCCACTCGCTATAATTTGAGGATTGTATTTTGTTGCATGATCTAAGGCTCTGCAATATGTGCATGTCTTTTTTATAACCCTAATTTGCACCAGACATGCTTACCTAGCATCAGGCCATCTTAGATTCCTTCTTTGCCAAAACAATGTTGAACAACTCTTCTTAAAAATCCCTTTTATAAAGGCCCACATGCCCTGATACTTTACTTCATGCGTGTACATGCTAGCTGACCCAAGACAACCCGTGTGTACCTACAAAAGCACGAAAAAAGGAAATTTATTGACGGAACACACATATTTGGGTAAGTTAACTAAACCTTTCGGCCATGCATGGCCGGAAGTTCGACCAAATACCTAGCTTCTTCTAGCCTATAAAAGAAGGGTTAGGGGTCCCATTTGGAAGAGGAGAATCATAGTAAAGAAACTATACCTAATTGCGCATTCAATTTGTCCCAACCTTTAGCCATCCTTGTGCAAAGAGAAGTATAGAGAAAATAAGTTGGAGAACATTGAAGAGGAGCCTAGGACCAAGTTCATGGAGCAGTGGCCAACTTCATCATTGAAAGTTGATTTGTTGAAGTTAATAATAAAGAAGTACTTTTCTCGTCCCACCATATGAGGTTTTCATGGTTTATTGTGTACATATTGATTAAATCTCTAACCCATTAATCTGTAGATAAAATGCATGAGCCTAGGGTTTCTATTCTATTCTCTAGCAAACTCTCAATGCTTTCTCTCTATCCATTCTTCAATTTCTTCCCTATTCAACCTCCAAAAAATTCCCCTCAATTATAGTTCTCAGTCCCAGAAACATAACCATTTGTTGGCACGCATGGGGAATAATCGAGGTTAATCATTCAAATACCAACAAAACCATTAGACACTGGCCCTTTTGGTATAACCTGTGGATCAAGTGAAGTCTCACCTAAGGCATCTAGAGGGCATGCAGGAACCCAAGTTCTGCAATGATGAGGGGAAGTGAAGCCTTCTCTATGTCCTTTCTACCATTCAATAATGTGCGCAGTTCCCATTACTTAATAGTCACTTTTTCATTAAACATATTCTATGCACGACATTATAATATCATATATGACTAACACATTCATCATCCTAGTTAAGAATTATCACCATTGCGCAACAACATTAAATGACATAATCATGCAAACACATCACACCACAGAAGTTTAATGTGGTTCACCCAACATGTGCTATGTCCACAATGATTGGCTTATGTTATTATTAATTTATGATTCTCTTAAAACTATGCACTGTGCTAAAAAAAGTGCAACAACAACATTACCCAAACCTTCCTAGTCGTTCTGATGTAGTGCAAGTTCACTCCTCCGTCATACCTTAGACTTCTTCCTTAGATCGACTCCCTTACCAAAAAATAACTAGGAACTTCTCATATGTCAAACCTCTTTTTACCCAAAAACCCTTTACATATTTATACATGGAAAATAGGGTTAATCCCATTACAAAAGTGGACAAAATGTCCCCAAAAACCCAATAGTTTATAACCATTTTCCGCCTTTTGCGCATTGCTTTGTCGTGTATCCTTCTGTCATGATATTTGACTTCTTTAAGTATGATCTCGTTGTGCACTCTGGTCCATATTATAACTACATTTTACTCTTTTAATTCCTTTTGTCTCAGATCCCAAAACTTATCCAAAATTCCTCTCCAATAGGCATTTTGGAAGGTGTCGAGAAGGTGCAGGCTCACATTATTGTTGAAATAGTAGACCAAATTTTGCAGAAGGAACTAGAGGTCAAGGAAAAGGCCAAAAAAATGAAGGATACATTTGAATCATTCATGGTGCACTGAAATAAGTCTTGAGTGGCTCGATACGAGCCACATGTGAGTGTTGAGGGCCTGTTGGAGATGCATTTCAAATACATTTTGGGATCTGCACCAAAATGAAGTCAAAGATTAAAAGGTAGTTAGAATATGGACTAGAGTGTGCAATGGGAGAATACTTCAAGGATTCAAAGAGTACGATAGAAGGATGTGTGATGGAAGAGAGTGCAAAAGGCAGAAACAAGTTCTAAACCGTTGGGTTTTTGGGGACATTTTCTCCACTTTTTTAATGGGCTTAGCCCTATTTTTCATGTATAAATATGTAAATGGTTTTTTGGTAAAAGGTGGTTCGACATATGAGAAGTTCCTAATTCTTTTTGGGTAAGGGATTTGAGCTAAGGAAGAAGTATGAGGTATGACAAAGGAGTGAACTCGCACTGCAACAGAATGACTAGGCAGGTTTGGGTAATGTTATTGTTGAATATATTGTAGCACAATGAAAAGTTGTAAGAGAATCATCAATGAATAATAACATAAGACAATCATTACGGATATATCCCATGTTGGTTGAACCACGTTAAAAATGTGTTTTGTGATGTGTTTGCATGATTATCTCATTTAATGTTATTACACAATGTTGATAATGCTTAACTAGGATGATGAATGTGTTAGTCATATATGATGTTATAATGTCGCATATAGACTATGCTTAATGAAAAAGTAACTATCAAGTAATGGGAACTGTGCACATGATTGAATAGTAGAAAGAACATAGATAATTCTTCACTTCCCCTCATCATTGTAGAACCTTGGTTCCTGTAGCCTCTTTATATGCGTCAGGTGAGACTTCACTTTCTCTGTAGGTGATTCCAAAAGGGTGGGTGTCTAATGGTTTTGTTGGTATTTGAATGATTAACCCTGGGTCTTCTCCCTACGCACCAACATGAAGAAAGAGAAAAACAAAGGTTACACATGTCAAAACATTGGATTTTAGAAGAGGGAAATCCAATTTCTAGTGGAATAGATATCAGTTTTGTTTCTCCTCCATCACCATAAGCAAAGCGCAGGAGTTCAGTAGAGACCAATCCAGTTCATACTTTTATTGTACCTCCAATTAGTATCTCATCAATACAAGTTGTCGTGGATAACCAGATGATGGAGTATTTTCTTGAAGCTAATTATACAATGGATGAAATTAGAGAGGCAACTGGGTCACAACATTCCGATGAAGAAGTTCTTGTGGTGCAACCTCTTGTTGGATAGTCATATGTTCTAGAAACTAGTCATGGAAATGTCCATTCTCCTCCCAGAATTGATGTTCGAGTGATTGAACGGGAAATAACTACAACATTGTTAACTCCACAACGGGGAGGTCAAGAGTGCCACAATATGGTTTCATTGTCCATACCTAGATTGAGTAGTGTGTGAAGAAGAACTTATAAATGAATTCAAGTGGACAAAAGTGGTCTAGCATCACTTGAAGATAAGTTACCTGGCCAAACTATTTTTTATCATTATTATAAAACCATTAAAGAATATTTTGAACCAAAATTTGATTCCACTAAATGTCAATTACTTTTGGCTTTGTTAAAATATATAAGTCTAACTAATGCTAGGAGAATTTTAGGCATTAACACAGTCAAAAGTTTAGAAAAAAGTCATCTTATTGTGAGAAACCTTATGGATTCTTTTTTTAAAATTTGTAAGAAATATCGTTCTAAAGACCGTAATGCAGCCCAATGTCTCTTGTCACAATGAATTGTTAGCAAGATTATAAGAAAACATTGTTTTCTACAACAAACCTTTCATCTCATGAAATGCAATATCAAAACCCTTAGAAAGTATTCTAATAGATGAGATAGATTCAACACAGGTGGCCCAATATATTTTTGGGACTTCACTGGTAGGATACCTCATTTTGACATGAATTTAGTTAGAAGAATTAAGGGAATAATATAGAATTTGTGGCATGAGAATACTAGGCCTTCTTCTAGCCAAAAATATGTACTAAAACTAAGAAGGGGATATGGGGACTGTGAACCCAATATTAAACACTTCTTGACATCACCTAAACAAAATTGTATAAGAGATTTAGGATAGTACATAGTTCACTTAACTTGGTTCAAAGATCTTTCCATAAATGCAATCCTTGGTATGTTCGAATAAACACAATTCGAAACACAAGTTGTTGTAGATATCACATTGAATATGGTTATTATTATCACACACACACAAACATACACACATATATTTTATGTGTTGTATAACACCCTTTTGCAAGAATACTTAGTTATATTGTCATTGTTTTCATATAGAGACTTTATTCACAACATCTTGTGTACAAGACCATAGGGTTGTACATTTTATCAAAAAAATTGCTTAGATGGGACATGCACCAGGTGTGGTGGGATGGAATTACTGGGAAAGCGCATCCATTTAAGTGATGATTATGAATTGCGGAGGAAGAAGGTTTCCTTTCAAATATTTAAATATGTCACATATTATATTTACGAAGGGCATGAAAGAAAAAATATACAATTGGTGTCTTCCTAGGTATGATTATGTGACTTTATCAAGGACTTCATCGAAAAGACATGACAATATGTTCAACATGCCCATGTGGCTCGATGGGAGGACGAGCATTTTAGAATGTCCATAGATACATTTATTTTTGGTATTGTGTTATCAATGGTTGATTTTTCTAATAAATACACCCTTCAACTGAAAAATGAGATTCAAAAATCACTCGATGTAGGTCAAAATAATGGTCCATATCACATATAGGCATGAGATGGATAGTAACGAAGAAAACATAGTTATATTGAAGGAGTATCAATTCTACATAAGCAATTATCGGTGCCATTCCTTAGCCTACATACAATATTACTTTCAGTTGTTTTACAATCACCTTAAGGAGAAGAACATATAGATGGATCAACATTGGATTTGGTCAGATGGTTGCACGAGCAAGTTAAAAAATACTTGTGTATTTCAATGGTTGTGTATGTTACACAAAAAAATCAAGGTACCACATATTTGGAACTATTTTGAGTATGGGAATAGGAAAGGGGAGCATGATGGAGCAGGAACATGCGTCAAAAGAGCATTACATAGGAAATAAATGAATTTCTCAACTACTTCCCTCATTTGAGATGTAAAATCCATTGTTGAATGATGTTCTTCAGTAATGGGAGAGAGAAAAAGAACCCATGAAGGCCAATCACCCATGTAAGGACATGTGCATAGATATTTTTGGGAGGTGGTCGATGTAGAAAAATCATAGTGGTATGAATGCAAAACAATCCAGGGCACTCATGGATTTCATTCAATTCAAACATTAGACAATGAAATAGTTGAAATATGGATGGGAGAAATATCTTGCTTCTGTGGTCCATGTATTAGTAATGAATGGGATGATTGTGAATCCACAAACTGGGTTGATAGATGGGATTGTGTATCACTCTCCATTGGTCAACGTATAACTATGGAATTATCCTAGTTGGAGGAGGAAAAATAAAATATTTCGACATATTATGATCACATCTCAGATATTGTACTGCCAGGTTCGATGAAACCTTCTATTAAATTTTGAATAACTAGCATTAATGTTTTATGATTTTTTCGTTTAGTGGAATCACGTGTTAGCACTCCATATTTTGCAAGGCACATATACACAGTGGTTTCCCTAAGAGGTAATGAATTGGGCACTGACTATTCCCTGGCACATTCCTTAGAAGGAAAGAAAACCCTCATGTGATTAATAAAAGTCTCCAAAGGCATTGTATTCTGATTGGGTCAATGGTTATTAAAGGAGAATATCTGACATGGGATGAAAGAACACAAAATAAAGGTGGTTATTTATTTTAATATTATAGGCCAGGTGAAGACATATACCACTTTATGAACTTGGTTGTTGGTACAAACCGCCAACTACAAACAATTCCAAGTAAGAACCATCAAAGGTATGATACTTCTTTCCTTACTCTAAGCATGAGAAGTTAATGGATACCATGATTATTAGAAGTGATCCCTATGGTCTACTTTAATGACCATAGGTATGTAAAAGTAATAATTGAAAAAATATTTCAAATTTATGAATGATTGAAATTTTGGCTTCATTTTATGGTTGTTATGGTATTCTTTTATTTCTTGGTACTTTTTTGTTGTTTGGGAACTATGTCTATCATTCCCTTTCCTTTCCTTTCCTTAATTTCCTAGCCTTCCCTTACCTTTTCTTTCATTCCTTTCCTAGCCTTTCCTTTCCTTTCCCTACCTTGTCATGGCTTTCCTCGCCTTTCCTTGCCTTACTTTCCTAGCCTTGCCTTACCTTTTCGTTCCCTACCTTGTTGTGGCTTGGATTGCCTTGTGTTTCTTTAACTTTCCTTAACTTTCCTTTCCCTACCTTTCCTTTCCTTGTCATGTCTTACCTTGCCTTTCATTTCCTTAATTTTACTTGCCTTTCCTTTATTTTCCTTACCTTTCCTTTCATTTCCATATCTTACCTTTCCTTGCCTTGAATTTTCTTTCCTTTCTTGCCTATCCTTTCCTTGTATTAGCTTGCCTTGCTTTACCTTACCTTTCCTTTCCTTAACTTGCCTTTCCTTTTCATGTCTTACCTTGCCTTTCCTTAACATTGCCTTACCTTTCCATTTACTTTCCTTGCCATGTCTTACCTTACCTTGACTTGCCGTGTATTGCCTTTTCTTTCCATGTCTTACCTCACATTACTATATACAAAATGAAGCAAGGTTAATTATAATGAAAATCACAACATGTTGTAAGGGCTTCTTAATACCATGCCTTGCCTTGCCTTGCCTTTCCTTGCCATGTTATTCCATTCCATGCCTTTCCTTGTCATGTCATGCCTTTCCTTTCCATGCCATTCCTTTCCTTTCCTTTCCATACCTAGACCTAGAACAATACCTATACCTTGCCTTGTCATTCCTTTCTTTCCCTTGCCATGCCAAACCTTGCCTTAAATTTCTTTGTCTTCCCTTGCCTTGCCTTTGCATGTCATTCCATGCCTTGTATTTCCATTCCATTTCATTCAATGCATTTCCTTGTCATTCCATGCCTTTCGTTTTTATGCCATGCCATCCCATGCCTTGGACTACTTTGTGTTGCCTTGCCTTGCCTTGCCTTTCCTTGCCTTCCCATGCCATGCCATGCCATATCATTCCTTTCCCTGCCATGCTATGCCATGTTATGCCTTGCCTTTCCATTACATGCCATGCCATGCCTTGCCTTGCCTTGCCATGCCATGCCATGTCATTTCTTTCCTTTTCATTCCATGCCATGCCATGCATTTCCTTCCCTTTCCTTTCCATACCATTCCTTTCCTTTTCATTCCATGCATCACCTTGTCATTCCATGCCATGCCATGTCTTTCCTTGCCATGCCTTGAATTGACTTGTGTTGAATTGACTTTCCTTGAATTTAATTTCCTTTCCTTGCCTTTCCTTTCCATGCCTTGCCTCTCCATTCCATGTCATTCCATTCCATGCCTTTTCTCTCCATGCCATGCCATGAAATGCCTTTCATTTCCATGTCATTCCATGTCATGCATTGCATTTACTTGTGTTTCATTTCCTTTCCTTACATTTATTTTCCATGTCATGCCTTGCCTTGCCAGTCTAATGGTTTCTTAATACCATGCCTTTCCTTTCCATTCCATTCCATGCCATTCCTTTCCTTTCCAAGCCATGCCTTGCCTTTCCATGCCATGCCATACCTTATCATGCAATGTCATGCCTTGGCATGACATTCCATACCATGCCATGCCATATCATGTCTTACCTTGCCTTACCTTTCCATGTCATGCCTTAACTTACATTTTCTTTCCATGCCATGACTTTCCTTGTCATCCCATGCCATTCCATGCATTTCATTGCCTTGCATTGAATTTCTTTGATACAAGGGTTTCTTAATACCATGTCTTTCTTTTCCATGCCATGCAATGTCATGCCTTGCATGGCCATGTCATGTCATGCCATGCCTTACCTTTCCATACCATACCATGCCTTTCCTTGTCTTGAATTTCCTTTCCATACCATGCCTTTCCTTGTCATGCCATGCCTTGCCTTGTCATGTCATTCCTTATCATGTCATGCCATGCCATGCCATGACTTGTATTTCCTTGCATTGCATTTCCTTTCCTTTCATTGTCTTACCTTGCATTTCCTTTCCTTATCATGTCATGCCATTACATTCCATGTCATGCCTTTCCTTTCCATGCCATGCCATGCCATGCCTTGCATTTCCTTTCCTTGCATTTCCATGAAATGCCATGCCATCCATTGTCTTGCCTTGCCATGCCATGACATGCCATGCCATTCCATGCCTTTCATTGCATTTCCTTTCCTTTCCTTATCATGTCTAGCCTTTCCTTACATTGCCCTGCCTTGCCTTGAATTGTCATGTCATGCCTTTCCTTGACTTGTCATGTCATGCCTTGCCTTTCCATACCATGAATTTCCATGGATTTCCTTGCATTTCCTTGCACTTCCTTTCCATGCCATGCCATCCCATTCCATGCCTTGCCTTTCCATACCATGCCTTGCCTTTCCTTTCCATACCATGCTTTTCCTTTCATTTCCTTGTGTTGGATTTCTTTGTGTTGTGTTGCCTAATGTTCCATAGACTTGAGTTGCATTGCCTTATGTTTCCTTTCCATGCCATGTCATTCCATTCCTTGAATTTCCATTTCATTCCTTTCCTTTCCATGTCATACCTTGTCTTTCCATACCATGACTTACCTTGCCATGCCATGCTTCACATTGCCTTGCATTGCATTTCCTTGCATTGCATTTCCTTGAATTTCCTTCTCTTTCAATTCCTTTCCTTGTATTACCTAGCCTATCCTGGCCATGTATAGCCTTACAAGTTGTTAAATTGTCAAACATATGTAGTAAGAACTGAGGAAAACCCTAGTTCCAGAGATCCTCCAATAAACTCTTTTCTGGGCAATGAAATCATAATAGAAGGGCCCCACTAGTTGAAACCCAGTTCCTTGAATCCAATTCAACTGACAGTTTGTCCATCCAAGGTTCGATTAGAGTTTTATCATGAGTTGTAACTCTCTTTTTCAATCCATTTAGGGACATGTTGGCAATTTGGTTCGGGGACATAAAATCGAAACCGAGAAGCATAACAAATTTCCGTAAGCTCTCACAAGTTTGTTATTCCAAGGCTCATGCGACCACACTACCCACAATCTACTGTCATAGTGTTCTTTAAAATCAACCTCTTGATCAGAAATTTCACTGTGCCTCACTAAGAAAAACCCTAGTTCTAGATATCCTCCAACAAATGCTTTTCCAGGAAACAGAATGAGAGTGGAGGGGCCCCACTAGATGAAACACGATGCCCCAGATCCAATGCAACTGATGGTTCATCCATATGAGGCCCAGTTAGAGTTTTATCACGACTTACAACTCGCCTCCTCAACCCATTTAGGGACATATTGCAATTTGGTCTAGGGGCATAAAATCCAAACCGAATAACATAATGGAGTTTTGTAAGCTCCCACATAGTTTTTTGGCCAAGGCCCATGTGACCATGTTACCCACAATCTCACAACACGATGTTCTTTAAAATCGACCTCTAGATCATAAATTGCATTGTGCCTCACTGAGAAAAACCATAGTTTCATAGATCCTCTAACAAATGGTTTTCTGAGAAAAAAAATGATAGAGGAGGGGCCCCAATAGTTGAAACATGGTGCCCTAGACCCAATTCAACCAATAGGTTGACCATATAATGCTTGGTTAGAGTTTTATCGTGTGTTGCAACTCACCTCCTCAAACCATTCAGGGACATGTTGGCAATTCAGTACAGGGTCATAAAATCCAAATTGAGCAGCATAATGAAGTTTCATAAGCTCTCACACATATGTTTGGCCAAATCCCACACAACCATGCTACCTATAATCATCCGACACTAGGTTATTGAAAATAGACCTCTTGATTAGAAATTGCACTATGCATCACTGTGAAAAACCCTAGTTCCTAAGATCCTTCAACAAATGATTTTCTGAGTAACATAATGATAGAGGAGGAACCCCACTAGCTAAAACCTAGTGCCGTGGATCCAATGAAATCAATGATTCATCCATCCAAGGCTCGGTTAGATTTTTCTCTTGAGTTGCAACTCACCTCCTTAATCCATTCAAGGACATGTTCGCAATTTGGTCTGGGGGCATAAAATCCAAATTGAACATCATAACAGAGTTTTGTAAGCTCCCACATCTCTGTTTGGACAAGGCCCATGCCACCATGCTACCCACAATATCCCTGCAAAATGTTCTTGAAAATCGACCTCTTGATGATAAATTTCACTATGCCTCACTAATAAAAACCCTAGTTTCGAATATCCTCCAAAAAATGCTTTTTACAACGACGAAATGATAGTGAAGGGGCCCCATTCGCTGAAACCTGGTGCCTCAGATCCAATGCAACTGACAACTCATCCATCCAAGGCCCAGTTAGAGTTTTGTCATGAGTTGCAAATCACCTCCTCAAGTCATTCATTGACATGTCAGAAATTTTTTTTGAGGGCATAAAATACAAACCGAGCAGCCTAACAAAGTTTTGTAAACTCCCACACATCGTTTCAGCCAAGGCCCATGTGACCACACTACCCATAATTTCATGGAACAATGTTCTTGAAAATTGACCTCTTGATTAGAAATTACATTGTGCCTCACTGATAAAAAACCTAGTTCTGAAGATCCTCCAACAACTGCTTTTTCAGGCAAGGAAATGATAGCAGAGGGGAACCACTAGTTGAAACTCAATGCCCCAGATCCAATGAAATTGACGATTCATCCACTTGAGGCCTAGTTAGATTTTAATTGCAAGTTGAAACTCACCTCCTCAATCCATTTAGGGATATGTTGGCAATAGACCTATACCTAAACCATGACCATGGCATAGACCTAGACATAGACCTAAACCATGACCTAGACCATGGCAAGACAAGGGATGGAAAGGAAATGTCTAGGTATGGAAATGTAAGGCAATGCAATGCAAGGCAAGGAAAGACATGACAAGGCTAAGCAAGGATATACATGGAAAGGCAATGAAAGGTCTAGGTCTACATGTTATATCTTGTTATAAAAGTTATTGAGTTGAAATATTAGTTTTAATTTCTTTTATTTTAAATAATTCCTTGAAGTTATGCTTTTTTTCATCCAATCCAAAAGAAATTATGGATCAATAGTATAATGATATTAAACCATAAGGCTGGAACATAACCCTATTTAGTGGCATCCCTCTCTATGTAAATCCTATTAATTATGATAATCTATGTTTCACAACTATAAAGATACCTAAAATATAGGAATAAAGAGAGATTATGTAATGACATTGAAATTCTCATGCAAGTATTTTTATCTAAGATAGATGGGATAACATGTTGTAGAATTAGATGCTTAATGAATCCTTTGATTGTGATTTTTAGGTATTAAACTTGGTCATTTAGTACAAGAATTATTTTTTTAAGCAAAAAAAAGGGTATGATACATGAATGCCAGTATTTACTTATTAAATTAACTTGAAAACAAATTGATTAGAAGTTAATTGACTTTGGAAATAATTAAATGATGTTTATGATTATAGAGTCAAATTTCTTGTGGGCAAATCAAAGGAAAGGAAATTCTCTATAACAATGAAAAGAACTATATTTTTACAAACAATTAGTTTTATGAATATCATAATGAAAGTACCATTTAGATGAATTGTGGTTAGACTTGATCTTCTAAAAGGTGTACATGATACACAACCCATTTGAAATATGGTAATGACATGAAATTCATAATTTTATTGTTATTAAAAGAGATTTATATTATCTGTGTTATTAAAAGATTTTTGTGTTGTCTATGTGTAAATGTGTATATGAATATCTATGGTTACTAAAATCATTTGAATATTTTGTATAGATATCATAGGTTGTATTGTATTCTAGCTCAAGCAATTGTTTACCTATTTAAACACTTTGATGCTAATCATGATTTTGGTTTTGTATGAATTTTAATCATGTGAAAGGAATTAATAATTAGAGGTGTAAACTCAACAAGGATACCTAAATCATGTTAGTATTTTATTCAAGGAAAGGAAATGGCATGGCAAGGAAAGGAAATTCATGGCATGGCATGGGAAGGAAAGGCATGGGATGGTATGGCAAGGCAAGGCATTGGAAGTCAAGGCATGACATGGCATGGAAATTCAAGGCAAGGCAAGGAAAGGAAATGCAAGGCAGGGCATGGAATGACATGACATGGAAAGGAAAGGCAAGGCATGGAAATTAAAGGCATGGCATGGAATGACATGGCAAGGCATGGAATGGAAAGGAATGTCATAAAATGGAAAGGTAAGGCAAGGAAATGCAACACAATTCATAGCATGCCATGGCATGGAAAGGAAACGAATGGGAAGGCAAGACATGGCATGGTATGACTTCACAAGGAAAGGCAAGGCAATGCAAGGAAAGGAAAGGAAATGAAAGGCAATGAAAGACATGACATGGAATGAAAAGAAAAGGCATGGAATGACAAGGAAAGGCATGGTATGGAATATCAAGGCAAGGCATGGCATGGGATAGCATGGAAAGGAAAGGAATGGCATGGCATGGCATGGCAAGGCAAGGAAAGACATGGCATGGAATTGCATGGAAAGGTAGGGCATGGCATAGCATGGAAATTCATGGCATGGAAAGGCATGTCAAGGCATGGCATAGGAAGGAAAGGCATTAAATGACAAGGCAAGGAAAGGAAATGCAAGGAAAGGAAATGCAATGCAAGGAAATGCAACGCAAGGCAATGCAAGTCATGGCATGGAAAGGAAAGGAACATAATGGCATAGAATGAAATAGAAATACAAGGCATGGTATGGAATGGAATGTAAACGTAAGACAAGGCAAGGCAAGGCAAGACAATGAAAAAAAAAGGAAATGCAAGGCATGGCATGACATTGCAAGGCAAGACATTGCAAGAAAACATAAGGCAAGGAAAGGAAAGGAAAGGCAAGGTATTACAATGCAAGTAAATGAAAGGCATGGCATGGAAAGGCAAAGCACGGAATGGTAAGGAATGACATGGCATGGAAAGGAAAGGCATAGAATGGAATGCCAAGGAAATGCATCGCATGACATGGCTATGCAAGGAAAGGCAATGCAATGCAAGGCAAGGAAATTCAAGGCATGACATGACATGACATGGAAAGGAAAGGAAATACAATGAAAGGAAAGTCAATTCAAGACAAGGAAATTAAATGAAAGGAAATGCAAGGCATGACATGGCACTGCAGGGAAAGGAAAGGCATGGCATGGAAAGCCAAGACATGGAATGACAAGGAACAGAATGGAATGACAAGGCATGTCATGACATGGCATGTAAAGGAATGACATGGCATGGCATGGCATGGTATGAGAATGCAAGTTATGGCATGTCAAGGAAAGGCAAGGCATGACATGGCATGGAAAGGAAAGGAATGTCATGGCATGGAAAGGCAAGGAAAGGAAAGGCAACAAAAGAGAAGGCATGGAAAAACATGGCATGGCAAGGAAAGGAAAGGAAAGGCATGGCATGGCATGGCATAGAAAGGAAAGGCATCACATGGAATGGCAAGGGAAGGTATGGAATGGCATGGCATGATAATGCAAGGAAAGGAAATGGAAGGCATCACATGACATGTAAAGTAAAGGCATGGCATGGAAAGGAAGTGCATGAAATGACATGGCATGGAAAGGAAAGGCATGGCATGACATGGCATGACAAGGAAAGGCATGGCATGGAAAGGCAAGGCAAGGAAAGAAAAATCAAGGAAATCCAATGCAAGGAAAGGAAATGAAATTAAATACAAGGCAAGGAATGGCATGGAAAGGAAAAGCATGGCATGGCATGGCATGGAAAGGCATGGGATGAAATGAAATGGAATGGAAATGTAAGGAAAGGTAAGGAAAGGCAAGGAAAGGCATGGTATGACATGGAATGGAAATGAATGTAATGGAATGGAATGGAAAGGAAGGCATAGCATGACATGGAATGACAAGTAAATTAATGGCATGGCATGGAATGGAAAGGATAAGAAAG
This sequence comes from Picea glauca, assembly GCA_000966675.3. Taxonomy (NCBI): domain Eukaryota; kingdom Viridiplantae; phylum Streptophyta; class Pinopsida; order Pinales; family Pinaceae; genus Picea; species Picea glauca. The sequence goes on from JZKD02S1890014.1 coordinate 319,793, forward strand.
GAAAGGAAAGGAAAGGAAAGGAAAGGAAAGGAAATGCAAGGCATGGCATGGAATGTCATGGAAAGGCAAGGAATGACAT
>JZKD02S1890014.1:321750-332258 GCA_000966675.3 Picea glauca
CAACCATGCACCAAATATGTACCAATCATGCATCAACTACACATCAACTATGACTCATCAAGATGTACCAACATCATCAACTATACACCTCATGTATGTGCCAACTCATCAACTATTGGTCTCAACCATGTACCCAACATGTACCTCAACCATATTCCAAATACATATACCAATATAACCATAACAATTTTTCTAGAAATACATCATGCTATCAATAAACAAATACCATAAACCCTTACATCAAAGAAGGTTCCATAACCTCACTTTTATGTAGCCTCAAGGATGTATCATTCATAAGCCAATCATATACCAATACCACTAACAAGTGTCTCTCACAATGCACCATAAGATATGCCAATAAATCAAACTAAGTGCACTGACAATATACTTCAATAGATCTTCCTCAAAACCATTCTACAACAAGCCCTAAACTTCCAAGAGGGCATCCAACAGATTTACAAGGAAATCCCTCAACTAGATTCATAAGTTTAACACTACACATATGAAAACCATACCTTTTTCTTTTTTTAGCATTCTGCTGCCATGGTTTTTCTGCCGCACTTTTCTTGCCACGATTTTCCTACCTCACTTTTTCTACCATGATTTTTCTTTCGCACTTTTCTATTGATATTTTCTTGCCACATTTTTTCTACCACACTTTTCCTGCCATGATTTTTCTGTCGCACATTTTATGCCGCGGTGTTTCTGCCGCACTTTTCCTATCACACTTTTTCTGCTACACTTTTTCTACTAAACTTTTCTTGCCGTGATTTTCCTGCTGCACTTTTTCTGCCACACTTTTCTCTATCAATAATACCTACCCAATTAACCTTTCACAAAATAGATATTCAATGATATTCAATAGGTGATTAAATGAGAGACCTTTGCCTCTTATTTATACTTTCATGTAGCTTCCTCAAGTGGTTACCTTCTAACCATATTAATCCACTTTCTTTATTTTAGGGCTAACCCACTTCTAATCACTTGTCCACTTAACTTGACCACTTTCCATAATTAGTAAGTTCTCCATTAAATTTATTATTTAAATAATTTATTTTTCATCTACTTTGACTTATAGTACACTCATCACTTTACTTTATTATTTAAATAATTTCTTCTTTTCAACCGCTTTGACTACTTTGACCTTTTGGGGCTTCTAGATGACTCATGAGGGTTCTTCAACTTCACATGGCCATAACTCTCTAACTGTGAGGAGTTATGTGGCGTTCCACATACCACCAAAAATGTGACATGTACTATCCATCTAGAATATTATTATCTTCAAATATATTAAAACTCATACAATTATACATAAAACAAACTTGGCTCCATTACCCAAACCTTTGTGCTACCGTAATTCTCTACCAGACTTTCTTCAAGGGTTGACATCAATGACAACCAACCCAATTAATAAAAAATATCCCCCTTTGGCATTGATGGAAGCACTCTTATGAAATACTGAAGTCATATCACTCATGCTCCCCCTGTGACCATCACTCCCCCTGTGACCATCGCTCCCCCTGGAACCATGCCTCTATGCTCTGCATCTGATAAATCTCTCCACCTTTGTCATCGATGGAAAAGTTATCCTTCCATCTAGGGTTACTCCCCCTAACTAAACTGTCCTTGGGGATACTTCCCTTGATAGAACTCTTCCTTAAACTGATCTCCCAACCTGATTTGTCCTATTTATGGTACTTACTCATGTAGATATAAGACATATAAGATGAGCATTCAAAAGCATTCATTTTGGAGTGTAAACTACTTTGAATCTCTGGTGAAGATACTCAAAGGCTTCTCGTGGAATCGGTTTTGTAAATATGTCTTCCACTTGTTCTTTTGTTCCCACATATTCAACTCTGATGTTCTTCTCTGCAACACGTTCTCGTAGTAAGTGATATTTTATTGGAATGTTCTTCATCTTGGAGTGCATCACTGGGTTCTTTGAGATACTCATGGAACTTGTATTATCACAATATATTGGAATGGGCTCATCATACTCAACCTGTATATTTGTCAGATTTTGTTTCATCCATAGAACATATGTACAACATGATGTTGCTGCAATATACTCTTCCTCGACTATAGATAAGGATACTGATGATTGTTTCTTTATTACACATGATACTAAACACTCTCCCAAGTAGAACACTGTTCCACTGGTGCTTCATTGGTCATCAATGCAACCTGCCCAATTTGCATCTGTGTAGGCAATAAGTGATAGATCCTTTCCTTTTGGATACCATAATCAAAAATCTTATGTTCCTTTGAGATATCTGAAAATCCTCTTCACTGCTACAACATGTGTTTCCTTTGGTGCCGCTTGAAATCATGCCACTTGTCCAATTTCCTGCATAACATCTGGTCTGGATGTTGTCACATATAGTAAGCTGCCATTCATTGACCTGTATTGCCTCTGATATGTAGACTTTGAATCATTATCTTTGCTCAACTTGCAACTGGTTTGCATAGGAGTGGTAACTGGTTTGCAATCTTCCATTCCGAACCTCTTTAGCATTTATCTGATATACTTAGTTTGAGAAATAAAAATTCCTTGGTTTCTTTGACGTATATGAAGACCCATAAAGAAGGATAGTTCTTCGAGTAATGAAATTTCAAATTCATTTTGCATATCCTTTACAAATTTCTGGCTTAACCTGTCATCATTGCTTCCAAAAATAATATCATGAACATAAACTTCAATTAATAAAACACTATCTTGAGTTACCTTGATGTAGAGGTTGTTGTCTGCACTTCCCTTTCTAAACCTTGGCTTCTGTAGATATTTATCCAATATAGAGTACCATGCTCTAAGAGCCTGTTTTAGACCATACAAGGCCTTCTTCAATTTACACACATAATCTTCATTCTCTAACAACTATAATCCTTGTGGTTGTTCAATGTATACTTGTTCTTCAAGTTCCCCATTCATAAAGGATGATTCATATCCATCTGATACACTTTAATATTCTTGGAGCATGCATAAGCTAAGAGTAATCAGATTTCTTCCATTCTGTCCACTGGAGAAAATATCTCTTCAAATTCGATTCCTTCAACCTGTGTGTATCCTTTACATACCAATCTATCTTTGTTCCTTGTAACCTTCCCATCTTCATTCAATTTATTTCTGAATACTCACTTTGTTCCAATCACATTCTTATTCTTTAGTCCTGGAACCAATTCCCAAGTGTCATTCTTCTCTATTTGATCCAATTCTTCATCCATGGACTTATTCCAAAATTCATCCTTGTTGGCCTCTTMAAAAATGTTTGGTTCAATMGTAGATGAGAGTGCTAGGTGTGTTTGTTCTGGTGAACACATTCTTCTTCTAGTCTCAACTCCTGCATCTTTGTTTCCAGTAATCTAATCTAAAGGATGATTCTTGTGTACTYGTTTGCTAGGTGTCTCTAGAGGCACTTGTTGAACTTGCTCTTCTACTTCTATTTGATCCTCTTCATCTTCCCCTTCTACTTCTTCATCATCTTATGTTTCTTCTTTGTAAATTTKTTCCATTGATTCATTTTCTTTTTCCTTTAATTCYCGTCTACTTRTTTCATCAATTGTTACATTRATGCTTTWCACAACTTTGTTCAACCTCATATTGTAACACTTATATKCTTTCCTTGTACTTGAGTAAACAACAAGTATTCCTTTGTCCATAGGAGATTCAAACTTTCCCATTATGCCATCTTCTCTTTTGATGTAGCATTTTCTTCCAAATACTCTGAAGTGCTTCATATTTATTAGTCTTCCTTTCCATAGCTCATAGGGGGTTTTGTTAGTGTTTTTTTTTAGCATTACTCTATTTTTAATGTGAACCGTTGCATGCGTTGCATGTGTCCAAAATATATATGTCAATTTGGAATCCATTAATAGTGTTTGAGACATTTCCTGTACTGTCTTGTTTTTTCTTTCAACAACTCCATTTTGTTGAGGTGTCCTAGCAACATAGAATTGTCTTTTTATTCCATGCTTTTTGTAGTAGTCCATAAATTACTTTGAAGTGAACTCTCCTCCATTATCATATCTCAAACTTTGATTTTTGAATCCATTTCATTTTCAACCATTTCCTTGTAGACCTTGAAGTTTTTAAAAGCTTCAGAATTATTCTTGAAAAAGAAAACTGCAGTCATTCTTGTATAATAATCAACTAATAACATAAAGTACTTCTCACATTTTAAACCCTTTGTTGTAGTTGGTCCAACTAAATCAATATGAATAATTTCCAGTGGTCTTGTCATTGAATATTCTTTTGATTTAAACATGGTCTTTGTTTGCTTTCCTTGTTGACAATGCTTGCATAAAGTGTTGGTTGGTTTCGTGATCTAGGGCATTTCTCTAACTGCTTCCTTTTTTCCTAACTTTGAAAAGGTTATCAAAGTGTATGTGACCCATTATTTTGTTCCATATCCAACTTTCATCTTCCTTTCCTAGACAACAATTTTCATTTCCAATTTCACTTAATACATATATGTTGCTTGAAGTTCTTGCAGTTGTTGCAATCGATTTTCCTGAACCTTCTTTTCTTATCTCACACTTTTGTGAATCGAAAGTAAATTTATGATGTTGGTCACACATTTGACTCACATTTAGAATATTATGTTTCATATCTTCTACTAGTAGAACATTTTCTGCCTTGGTATTCTTGTTTCCAATTTTGACTATGCCTTTTCCAATGATTTTAGTTGAAACATCACTTCCAAAGGAGATTGATCCATCTCTTTCCTTTCTTAATGTAAGAAAATTTTCTTTATCACATGTCATGTGTTTTGAATAGCCACTATCAACATACCAACCACGTTTCTTCTTCTTAGCTTGTAGAGCGACTGTGCATTCTTCATTGCTATACTGATTCTTCTTTCTTATCCATGTTCTCTTCTAAGGTTCCTGTTTGTGACTATTGTTTTTCTATTGTGGTTCTCTAAAAGGAAATTTCATTCTGCAATCTTTGGCCATGTGTCCAAAGTTGTTACACTTGTATAATTCCACTTCAGTGATCAATGATTCAAAAATGTTGTAACTTCTTCTCTGTGTTTCACTAGGCCTTCTTGGATAACCATTTTATGTATGACTTTAAAAGTTGTTTATGTTCCTACTATTAGCTCTGCAATTCATAGATTTATGTCCAAAATTATTTCATGCATAACATAAACCAAAAAAGATAGTTTTATACCTCGGAGTTGAATATCTTCTGAAAGGAGTTGCTCTTCTGAATCCTTCTTCTACCTGAATCCTATCTGTTTTTGTCAGTCATTGATTCTGAAATCTGATTCTTCTTAGTGGAGGAGTTTCCCCGTAATCTTCCTTGTAGGTCTTCATATTCCCTTTGATTTTTTATGCATAAATTTTTGGATATGTTTCTTGTTCTGTTGTTTTGGATCTTGATCTCTTTTTTTTCTGATTGTATCCAAGTCTGAACATTTCATGATTAGGATTTTGACTGTTGATAATGTTATCCAAAACTATTGAGTTGTTCTACATATTTTTCTCTGGAAGATCCTTTCTTAATGTGACAATCTCTGCTTCCAAATTTCCAATGATCTTGTCTCTTTCTTCTAGTTGTTCTTTGAGTGCTTCTTCAATTATTTTATCATCTTCTATTTGAACCTTCAAATTTGTGATCATTTGTTCTAGTTCCTGAGTGTCTTCCTTCTTGTCTAGTTCTGCTTGTAGCTTCTTGTTTTTTTTCTTTTCTCTTCTTATAACTTCTATGGAACACAACAATTCTTCTTGGTAGTAAACTTATGCCTCTTCATATTCTTCTTCGGTGTCTTCTTTATCAGAGTCTTATAATTCCATGAATAGAACTATTTATGTCTCACTGTCACTGACTTCATATTCATCTAATGAGGAGATGTCTTCTTTGGTGCATAAGATTTTCTTAAAAGATTTCTTTGTGGTTCTTTTTCCTTTATATGTTTGTTTTCTATTTGAGTAATCTTCATCATTCCTCTTATTTTTCTTATGAGGGAATTTGTTATCAAAATGACCAATACCATCACAATTAAAACAAATCAATGGAACCTTACCTTTATATCTGTCGTTGGTTCCCTTGTTCAATCTTGTGACAAAGTTGGCCATTTCTTCATCATCTTCTGAAATGTCAATGTTGTTGCTATGTTCTTTTTCCTTTTTATTTCCCTTTTTCTTTGACCTTTTGGATTCTTTGAAAGTTTCTTCTTTTATATATGGATTTTCCTATTCAGTTCTCATTTCATATGCTGTGAAGATTCCATGTAGTTTGTCCATGCTTATTGAGTCTAGATCTACTCTTTCTTCTAGTGTTGATATCTTAGGATAAAAGCTCATAGGAAGAGATCTTAGTACCTTTTGAACAATTACAAATTCTTTAATTTCTTCTCACAATCCTATGATTGAATTTACTATTTCATCAACTTGTAAGAAGTAGGCTGCAATTTTTTCATCTTCCTTCATCTTTAGTTTTTCAAACTGACCTCTGTAAGTTTGAAGTGTTGTTGCTTTGACTTTTGAATCTCCTTCATAAATATTTTGAAGCTTGTCCCAAATATCTTTAGTGGATTTGTAATGTATAACTTTGGTGTACACTAATTCAAAAAGACCATTCAAAAGCGCATTTGTGGCTTTGGAATTATTTTGACTGAGTCTTATTGCTCTTTCATTTGTTGGCGAAACTGCCAATTCTTTGTATCCATATACAACTAATTTCAAAATTTCAAATCCCTGTGCATGTATATATGTTTTCATCCTTCTACTCCAAAATGCATACTTTTGTCCGTTAAATTGTGGTATTCCATTTTTATACATGTTGTTTATCTCCATGATCTACCTTTCAGTGGTTAAACTGATTTCTGAAGGAACCTGCTCTAATACCAATTATTGGATTACCGAGACGGGGGGTGAATTAGTAATAGATAAATTTAATCCTTTTCTAGCCACAACATGCAAGTGTTATATCAATGTAGCATTATCATCCAATATTTGAAGAATAAATAAACAATGAACAAATGAGCAATCATACACATAAAAAGTACACCAATGTTTTTATGTGGAAACCCAAAGTGGGAGAAAACCACAAAATTCTTTTTCTTAAATGTCTTTAAGAATTACATTTATTGGAAGCATCAACTTCCTTTGTTTTCCAGCTGCGACTGGAAGGAGGATCCAACTCCCTTGTTTCTCAGGCTACAAATCCAACTCCCCAATTCTATGGCTACAACCCCCTGTTTTCTCCAGCTACAACCAGAAGGTGGCTACAACCACCTATCCTTGCCCCGTCGAACCGCCCTAAAATATAAGTAGAATGATGGAACCATTGTCACACTATCACTGTGAGATATACCATTGTAAACTTGTACCAATCAACCTATACCATAAACAAGTGCATCAACTTGTACCTCAACATGTATCATCAAAGAGTGCATCAACCATGCACCAAATATGTACCAATCATGCATCAATTACACATCAAATATGACTCATCAAGATGTACCAAAATCATCAACTATACACCTCATGTATGTGCCAACTCATCAACTACTTATCTCAACCATGTACCCAACATGTACCTCAACCATATACCAAATACATATACCAATATAACCATTAAAAATTATCTAGCAATACATCACACTATTCATAACCAAATACCATAAACCCTTACATCAAACCATGTGCTATAACCTCACTTCTATGTAGCCTCAAGGATGTATCATTCATAAGCCAATCATATACCAATACCACTAACAAGTATCTCTCACAATGCACCACAAGATATGCCAATAAATCAAAATAAGTGCATTGACAATATACTTCAATAGATCTGCCTCAAAACCATTCTACAACAAGACCTAAACTTCCAAGAGGGAATCCAACAGATTTACAAGGAAATCCCTCAACTAGATTCATAAGTTCAATGCTACACATATGAAAAACATACATTTTTCTTCTTGTAGCATTCTATTGCTGCGATTTTTCTACCACGGCTTTTCTACCACACTTTTTCTACTACACTTTTCTTGTCGCACTTTTTCTTCTGTGGTTTTTCTGCCGCACTTTTCCAGCCACAATTTTCCTACCACACTTTTCATATCGCTATTTTGTTGCTGCACTTTTTCTGCCTCGGTTTTTCTTCTGCACTTTTTCTGCTCTAGTTTTTCTTCTGCACTTTCTCTATCGCGATTTTCTTGCTGCACAGTTTCTTCCATAGTTTTTCTGCTGCACTTTTCCTGCCGTGATTTTTATGCCGCACTTTTCTCTATCAATAATACCTTCCCAAACAACCTTTCACAAAAAAAATATTCAATGATATTCAATAGGTGATTAAATGAGAGACCGTTGCCTCTTATTTATACTTTCATGTAGCTTCCTCAAGGGGTTACCGTCTAACCATCTTAACCCACTTTCCTTATTTTAGGGCTAACTGACTTCTAACCACTTTCCACAATTAGTAAGTTCTCCATTAACTTTATTATTTAAATAATTTATTTTGCATCTAATTTGACTTATAGTACACTCATTAGTTCACTTTATTATTTAAACAATTTCTTCTTTGCAACCACTTTGACTACTTTGACCTTTTGGGGCTTCTAGATGACTCATGAGGGTTCTTCAACTTCACATGGCCATAACTCTCTAACTGTGAGGATTTATGTTACGTTCCACATACCACTGGAAATGGAATGACATGTAATCTCCATGTAGAATAGTATTATCTTCAAATATATTAAAACACATACCATTATACATCAAACAAACTTGGGTCCATTACCCAAACCTTTGTGCTATCAGAGTTCACTACCATAATTTCTTCAAGGGTTGACATCAATGACAACCAACCTAATTAATCGACAATTATATATATATATATATATATATATATATATATATATAACGTTCTCCAAACCATATATTTTTTACAAAATGGCACATCGTGCCCAATATACAAAATGACAGCAAGTTCCCTAACATAAAAACTTCCATATGGTGGCCTAGATACAAAATGGTAGTCATTAGTCACTCATTGACCATTTCCACCCTCGTCACCCTTGGGAGAATACCATAAATCAATCTTTATTTTCTTTCTTGAAGAAGCACCTCTAGTGGTTTTGCGCCTAGGCGTGGTTCGACGATCTGGAGACTGCACAAAGAAAAAACATTGTTTTAATTTTTTTTCCATAATGAATTAAAAGACTTGAAAAATGATACTTTGTAATTCAACATAAGACAACACATCGTAGATGGTAGTGACAATTGTGAGGGTATTACCCTCCTCTGCAACCCTAATCTCTCAGCGATGCCACCCTGTGTCAATTAAAAGGAACAAATCATGAAATCTAAATAAATATGCCTAAAATAAATTCCATTCACGATACATAAAAGTTGATCATCAACACATTATCTCACCTTGAATATATTGGGAATCGATGGAGAGTTTCTAGCAGGTGGAGCACTCGACTGTACAGCCTTCTCCGAGGAAACATCTATTGGGGAAACCTCAGTGAATGGCGTAGATGGAAATGGTGGTGGGCGTGGGTGGCATACAGGTGCATCCATTGTATATGGATGTGATGGAAGAGGTGGTGTGGGTGGGTAGCATACGAGTGCAACCACTGAGGATGCAAGGAATATGAAATATGGTGGGAGTGGGTGACAATGAACCCCCATGGGTTGTACAAGTGATGGAATAATGCTTGTCCTAGAAACCGGTAACCCAAAAGCTGTGGTCGAGTGCCCAAGGACTAGACTAATACTGTAACTGATGAAAATATCAACATCCTACATACATAGTAATAATATTGTTATTAGTACCAACTAGTAAAATTAAACAACATAAATACAACAAATTTGATATTTAAATGAGATTTAACTCAACACATGATACCTATGAAGCAAGTGATTTTTCCATCCCAGATGGACATTGCTCAACACTGCCTGGTCCCACAACTTGTAGAAACACAAGAAAATTATGAATTTGAGGATGCCAGAAAATAAATAAATCACTATGGTGAAATTATCAAACGTGACACATACCTATGTATTCAGTACATCGAATGAGAAGGATGCGTCCACCACTGCATCGGTGGTGGATATAAACACTAATGCATCTATCAGTGTAGAGGGTTTTTTATAGGGGCATAGAAATTGTAAAACATCATACAATAAAATATTGAAATAAATGCACATAATATTATATAAATATATAATGATGAATAACATAGATATGGTTAATATACTAACCCCCTCCATGAATCTTTGGTGTCCATTGACCTGCATAGGCCCATAAAAAGTCTGTCTGCAAAATGAGCATCTATGAGGCTCACATGAACAACTTCTCTGCCCATGTTCTCTCTTCTCGTTCCACTCTTCTCTAGGGGTTGAAGGTTCGACCCCACTGTAAATTTCACAAGTAGGAATGTTAAGCCCTAATATTGGCTCATCACCCCTTAATTGGGGCATATTATATTAGTAATGTTATTTTATTTATGTCAGCTTTAGGCCATTAGTTGTAATTATACCTCCTAGTCTCC
>JZKD02S1890014.1:332268-357693 GCA_000966675.3 Picea glauca
TAAAAGGAGGTTTCCCCCTCAAAGAGGCTTATTATATGAAATTCTCTCTTTTTCAAGGCGTTGAGTACTTTTTCTGAGGATTTTCTATGCTATATTGATATTTGGTTCTTAACAAGGAACCTCTTCCAAGATAGTGAAATTTTTTTACCATGTTGCATTGGACTCCAATTCAAGGCTGATAAAGGAACACGTGCATGTTGCAAGCGCTCTACAATGGGAGGATGTTGGGAAGGGGGTTAGTCCTTCACTTGGGGGGATGAGGACCTAGCATGGGATTACACCTAGCACACTCTCGGTCTTGTGCGGACCCTTCACCTACCCCCCGGAAATCACCAATGTTGAAGTAGTTCACATGGTGACCCAAAATAAATAATTCCTATAATTTTCTCAAAACATATAAAGACACCTCCTTGTTATTGCAGGGAGGTTTATCAAATACCATGAATCACATATCCATCTAGTTAGCATTAAACTGTGGGTGGATGCACCATTCCATACAAATTAATTTCTTGTTGACATGTAATTGTTGTCTAGTTTGAAGATCAATAAAAAGAGACATCAGATCTTGTTTTGAAATACCCATGTCTCTAACTTGTTTTCTATCCAGTCTAGTCCTGTAAAAATTGAACATTCTAGCTCTGTATTAAAAAATATTATTTAATTTCCCTTACGAACTTGCAATGGACAATATAATGGCGTACATTGAAGTGGCCAAGGACACTTGGTCGGGTTCTCTTGTGCCCCTTAATTCATGGACAAGTGATCTCAAGGTGGCCAACCCCTCATCAATTTATGTGTTTATGTTTGGTGGTTATGATGGGTTGGTGGTTATGATGGGTTGGTGTCTACTTGTGTGTGGTTTTCATTGTCTCTCAATTTGATCTTAATAATGTATGTTTCAATTTTATAAGGAAAGTTAATAAGTGCACTTATGATAAAGGTATTACAAACAATGATTTTATTTGAGGAGACTAGAGAAAATAAAGATTAGAAACAAACCATGAAAGTAGAATATGATGCAATGATGAAGAACCAAACATGGGAATTTGTGCCATGTCTTAAATGAATAAATTTATAGGGTTCAAAATCGGTTTATAAGAAAAAATTTAATTCAAACACGTGTTAATGGATTTCTACCCTATGAACTTGGGTCCATGTCATAACAGAGCCTAACTGTACTTAAAAGACAAAACCTACCCTCCCACACACAAAATTATAATAAAATAACTACTTGGAAGAGACAATAGAAGACCTCGCACCTTTTATCCAGGCATTCGATGTAGTTCCTCTCTCTCAACCTTTGACTTGCTCCTAATCTCTACCTATACCAACATGCAAAAGGAGATCAAGTCTATACTACAACAAGGTAGTTATGAAATTAAGTTATATATTTAATGTGAAAATTCAAATATGTAAATCAATTTAACGTATATAAAAATATTGAACAAAATTAGACATATATGGAGGGAAAAATAAGTCATTTATTGAAACAATATAAGTAGATAGTTACAACTTGACTCTAACCGCCAACACTACCTCGAAGCAAACATCTCGGGTTTCTCCATTAGACCCTTCAAGCATTAACTCAACAAAGTTTCAAGATCAAGGAATGCTACTTAGTGGTTCAGTGAATAGGGAAGCTTGCAAATCATCATCATAATCTTGCACCAAGGTTGTCCCTCCTCCTCCATACCCCAATAGGTTCTTATATATACCATCCTAAATAGGTTGAGATGGTTTTATTTTGTTTTGTACGAGCCAATGGAAGTTTGGGAATGGGCCAAACCGAAAACCCTGCCCAAAAATGTGGAATATTTTTATTTTTTCACAAAATTGAGGGTATATGGGGTTCGTACACTAGAAAATAGCATATATTTTCAATTTTCACATGGGTGAATATCATATGGCAACAAAAGTGTTGTTTTTTGGATGATTTTGATGAAGGAGAGTGGGATTTAGGTGTGAAAGCTAAGGAATGGACTAGGCCATCTCACAAATGAAATTTGTGGTATAATATATTCCCCTTAATGTATGATGTCAGAAGAAAAACTGATGGTTGAAATACATTATAAATCTGAGAGGCGAATATGCATTGAAGTAAGTCCCAATGAAATTTCCCAAACAGATGATCTAAGAACATAACCATCAGTAGAAATCAAGTAAGAGTATTCTCTTCCCGATTTAGGAATACCCATGCTCATGAGTGATATAACCATGGCTGCGAAACTAAGTACAATGTGGATCCATGAGCATAACTAATTTCCATGGCCATGAGAACTATACATAGTGGATCCATGTGATATATATATAATAGCAATCATGGCCATGAAAATACATAGTCGATCCATGCAAATCTATATCATAGCCACAAATGGATACATAATGGATCTATGTTTCAAAATCAAATCAAAGGATATCTAGAGCCAATAAAATAAAAACATTTATCCTCTGCAAGTACCAATGTCAATGAGGGTGGTACAATCAATATATATCAGGTAGGAGAAACAAATATGTGATGCTCGTACTTCACCCAAAGTCTTCAAAATGACCCGCCATGGTACAAGTATCCACCATGTGAATAGATGAGTTGAATTCGAACACAGTGAAACACCGTTTGATTACCGGTCATTGATGTATACCATTAAAAAGAGTGAGACAACCCACTGATGCTGATAATGGGAGTCAAATTATCTAGTACAATATAACATCTGTGAATAAATGAGTTGATGTTGAACACCTGATAGAATCCTCTGATCATAGCACATTGATGTATTCCCACTATCAATAGTGAGGGAACCTACCACTAATTATTGCAAGCCCCAAGGTACTAAAAATTACTCTAGATCCTTTTTCCAGAGAAAGATGTGTTGAATTTGATAGGAAGATATCTGCTAGAAAGAGGGAATTAAGGCATCCCCCATCATCCAACACGAGGAGTTGCAGAAGATGACATATTTGTAAGGACTTGGACAAAACGATTGTAAGGATCACACCGAGGTATGACTCTGGTGTGTACCATATGGAATAGCGCATGACAAATAATCTATGAATGGTATCTAATGATGAATATTACTGACAAAGACAAGGAATCCACCAATGGGGTCAAATGAAAACTAGGGTACCGCATGAATCCCTATTTATGATGATTTTTGTTGACGTCGAACAAAAGGGAAATTGCTCAGTCATTGACCAATGATGGTTTTTCATATGTTGAGCACAAGGTCACCTATCAATGATTGAAATAGGCCTAGGGTGCCACTCTATTTCATAATCTCGGAGCAATGTGTCGAAGTTGATAAGAAAATACCTGCTAGCAAGAAAATTAATGGAGACCTTCTATACTAACACGAGTGAAGTACAAAGATACTTGTGAAACTGAGACGCACTTTATTCACATGGGAAGGATGACTTGGAAAGTCAAGGATTTTTGTAGAGTGGTCAACTCAGGATGAAACTTCCCTTGAACAAAAGAATGACACATTATGTGACATAGGAAGCATGGATTAAAACTGGGATACATCTGTGATACAAGAGGCATCGATAGACGCTCCATATGAATAGAATAATAACTAGCTAGTGTATATTATACTCAACAACGAGAAAAGTCTCCTAAAGCCATACTGAATGCAAAATATTGATATACTGACTCAAAAGATTGTGCTTTGTTCAAGGGCAACAAAATTACTTCCAAATAGAGAGATAGACACTTCCCCCCCTATTTTTGGTATTTTGATAGTTTTGTCTTTTTCATATTATTAAATCCTGAAAAATAATAAAAGAATGTTATAGTACGATGGAGGAAACAAGTGTCGTGGGAAAGAAAACTAGTTCTAGGGCACAAGGAACATAACTTTTCTCAATGCAAGGAATCATGTGCAGGATAAGGAAACTCAGGGGAATGTTTTCTCCAAGGATAAAGGTATTGAGTTACAAAGGAATAAATTGCAAGGATATAAACTAGTAGGAATGCATAAGAAAATGGTTTGACAATGCCAAGATGAAGTCGACATAAGGCCTAAAAGCATGAGTGGTCAATATGCAATGCAGTTACAACTCAACAAAATTTTGGAAGCCCCGTGGGTAAGTTAGACATAAATAAATTGAGAGGAAGTCGTGAAGCTTCAATGCAAAGACATGGCAGGAATAAACGGGGCTTCCAAGCCTACAAAAAATACTACAACATGGGTGTCAAAAATGCCAGTGAGGTACTAACTAGGACACCCATGAAGAGGTAAGCTATACTATCCATAAACAATGCCCTTAAATCAACTTGAATGTATGATGTCATGAATGAATGGGGTGGACCCTATGGAAGATATGTGAGTGATATGGATAAATGCATCATGCAGGTGGAATGGAACCTACCCTAGATGCCAGTAAAAAACACAATACCTGCTGAAGAATCTGAAAAGTGCTGACATAAGTAACAACATATGTTAGAGGGATTCCCATAGGTAATCTCCAGAAAACAAATTGAGAAGAAGATATGCAACTTCAACACAAATTCACGACGGGACTAAACAATACTCCCAAGCCTAATAGAAAACTTACAACATGGGTGACAAAATGAAAAGGGGTTCTAAGTTGGGGCACCCATGGAAGATAGGTTCTACCATTAACAAAATGAAATTCTAAAGCAGATAAATGGGTTCATGTCACAATTTAATGGGATCGACCCTAGGGAAAGGTGGGAATCACAACTAAAAATGAAAAGTTATAAGATGTGTGAGACCTATTCAAAATGCCAGTTATATGAGAACAATACCTACCCAGAGTCTTGAAAAAGACTCAGTCAACCAAAAAGACCCAAAGTATCCTTCTACAACATGAAATTCACAAAAAACAATACAAAGCCATTTTATATTAGTTCAATTAAGGAAAACATAGCATAACAATGGAAAAGTTGATCTAATAATTATGTTAAATAGTGACAATTTACCATTTTACCATGTCATTTGCACAATTTACCCAAAATTATCCTAAATTGGTGAGAACTGTCTTAAATTTGATTAGAGGTCCTAGGATCTTGGAGTGAAGAATTCACATGTTGTCTACACCAAGTAAGTTTCCAAACCTTGATTTCAATTTTGTTTAGTCCATTTTAAAATTTCATGAGAAATCGAGGAACGCGCTCCCCTTTTTCTCACAAACTCTGCACATACATGATTCGGCTTAAGGTAAATAACGTATATATTCCATTCAAATGAAGGATAATTTCAGATATCTATAACTATCATAACTATGAATCTCGTATTAGTTGGCATGGATGGAAAAAATTAAAAGATTGACTCCCTTATTCCTTGAATTTTGCAGGATGTTCATACAATCACTAGTAAATTTGGGTCATTTTGCGACGACTATTTTGACAGTCTTGAAAATTTATGTCGTGGATATTGTGACAAATCTTGAGTCTTCCTAACTTTGTTTCATGTGACGTGGCACATGCAACGAACCTTGATTAACGTCGCAAGAGTGACTATAGTAGGGACGTTGTCACAATTGCGACAAAAAAAGAAATACCATCGCCAATACGACTAAGTAAACAATCCGTCGAAAGAGAGACACAGTAGGGAAATCGTTGCACAATTGAAAATATAGGCAAAGTAAGTGAAAAAATTGTGACAAATCATCTTTCGAAGAGTTCGTCGTGTTTGCGAAGAACACAGGGTATATAGTGACAAAATCGCTATACAATTTTCATGGTTTGTACAACAAATTCATTGCAAAATTTGTACTTGTCATCACAATTGAGGCGAAAACTGTCGTGATTTGTATAGCAAATCTGTCGCAGGATTTGTTTCGATCATCGCAAGTGAGACGAAAACTGTTGTGATTTGTATAGTGAATTCATCACAAGATTTCTATGGTTCGTCGCAATTGAGACGAACACTTTCGTGTTTTGTATAGAAAAATTGTTGCAAGATTTCTACGGTTCGTCAATTGAGATGAACACTTTCATGGTTTGTATAGAAAAATCATCGCAAGATTTCTATAGTGCGTTGAAATTGCGACGAAAACCATTTATTTAAAAAAAGAATTAAAATTTTGTTTTTGAGAAAAACAAATAATATTTTATTTTTTAAGAAAGGGGACATGTATTGGAAGAATATTATAGGATATTAAGTTCATTATATTCTTGAAAACATTTCACAAAGGGAAATTCTTTGAAGTAAATAAGGTATGGGTAGATTGCCCTGCATGTGATCAAGCACCATCTAGTTTTGATTTCAAGAGTAAAAATATGGAGTGTCACATCCAATCAAGAGTTACCCTCATATTATATAGTTAGTCTATCAATTCATCTCAATAGGCCCTCAACTATATTCAAAAATTCAAGTATGCTAGAATAGAGAATGCTTTTTGTTGAAAGAATTATCTGAAGGTCTTATTTTCACATTCAAGGGGGCATTAACCTAGAAGGAAGAATGCTCCATTAAATTGGGTTTTTTATGGTTATACTAAGACATCTAGAAAATATGTCTTATCCAATAAAGACAAGTTCTAGTTGTAGAATCCCTTAACATAGTGAAAATAACATATTTTGATGAATTTTGGCATAGGAGAAATTCAATGAGTCAACCAAAAGATATATATGTAACCATATATATTTGATATGGATATGTTATTAAAATAGATAACATATACATATCAAACATATTTATATGTGTGATCTTTACTAAACATATAAGTTGTAAGGTTGGCTAAGCTCATCACGAGAGGCATTGAAAAAAAAGGCTTCTCTATTCTACTCAGAATTTTTAGGATTTGTATGGCTCCCTAAGAAGGTTTGTCTCTAGATGCATTCATGGATTTTCATCACAATTGGTTTTATTAATCTTTAAATATTATCCACATTCCAAATCTTGTGGGAATCTTTAAAATGAAGAGCCATTCCATTTATTGGGAATATTTAGAAATATCATTCTAAGTCCAAAGCTTGTGGGAATATAGTTGGGCAAGACCATGGTTTCTAACATAAGGAGGGATAATACTAAGTCCTATCATTGCATTTCTAGACAGGCGAGGACAAGGACTTTGTTTGACTTGGGTTAACTTCTCTAAATTGATGCTTCAAGAAAAGTAAGAGAATAAAATGCTCAATGAATGCTTGGAAGGAAAACACTTACTTTATTAAACACAACACACCAATTCACCATTACTCATAATTAGTGATGAAGCAATATACAATGTTCAAGGTGAAACTTTATAAGTAAAAAGTACATATTCATTCACAAGATAGTTTTCATTTATCAAATTTCATATGTTCAAGAAGTGAAGCATGAACAAGTACTTATGAAACATTTAAGCATGAAATTGGGTCTTTATGATAGCAATGAAATAGAGAATCATTGTAACAAGTTCATAACCAATATATGTTTGCATCCATTCAATAAGTATATGCAATGAAACACATGAAGTACCACTACTGTCAAGAGAGAATAAGGCAACAAGCTCAATGTAATAACTTTAGAAGAAATACAATGCTACCATATTAGCAAATTTCATTATTATATGTCAAGGAACAAAAATTATATCATTAACCAAATTTATCATTCATTCATCAATACTATGAAATTAATCTATTTCTCATCATACAATATAGATCAATTCTTTGGAACCATGATTGTAGCATGAATCGACCCTCTCAACTAGAAAACAATATAAATGTTGCACTATTTGGGTAGATTGTTTGGGGTGGTTAGGGTAGGAATGTATCGTGGTCAACCAACCAGGCCAAAAGACATGCAAACACCAAAACAAAATATGGTTAACAAACCTTCATAAAATAGTGAAAGGAGGCAATGATTGGACTAATTACAAGGTCCTTTGGAATTCCTTAACATATTTTGGATTCTTTGGGATGTGGGAAACAAGGTGTCATAAAAACATTGCAAGACATCAACACTTTAATCACCATTGACAGTGGAATACTTCTGCAGTTTTATGACAGTCTTGGATAGAGTTTTGGATAACACATAGGAGGTAATGTCAAGGCTTGAAACTAGGTAATTTATCTCTCTTCAAATTCATTTGGACACGTATGGAAATGAATATAATGAAATCCTTGAAACATTGTAAAAATATGATGGTTACAAATAGCCTCGCACAATAATAAATCTCTGCAGAAAAAGGAATACTATAAAAATCCCAGAAAACAACAATAAAGAACATGCAACGATTTCACTTTGAATGAGGTTGTTGGACCTTCCAATACATCCAATGATATTTTATAATAACCTAGAACAACACTCCTTAAAAATGTTGCAATAAAAGTTATTTTCAACCCTAGTTATGTTTTATTGATTTCAACCATTCCAAGCAAAGTATGCATTAGGGCATCCATAAAAGTGATCAATTTCTACTTAAATTAAAAATGTTTTTCAAACCCAATTGTGATCAACATATAGATGTTTCTTTGAGAACTAGTTATCATGATTTGAACTAATATAAGTCAATGAGGCTCAATGCAATCTAGATTGAGGATAACACATTATGAAAGCCTTTCCTAGTACTATCAAGGTGAAATGAAAGGTTGGCCAAGCAAAAGGATAGAGCCATCAGATGTCCTACCTTAATGCATGAACAATAACTTCAATGATCAAAGGGGTAAGGTTAGAGAACTTACCTTGAGAACCCTCCCAAGTGGAGCATTTCACCCTTAATTCTTTGGCCTTCTAGCAACCTTTTTATTCCAAAAAAGCCTTTAAAAGTGCTTATACAAACCTTGAAAATGACTAAACATTAACAAAGAAAAGAAATAGATTTTCAAACAAATATTAAGCCAAGTTTCTCATTAATAACCAATGGTTTTAAATGAGGGAGGACTCTTAAGTTTATAGGTGAAGAGCCTCCTCAAATACAATACAACACAATGTCCTAGCTCAATACTATAAGGTCAAAACCATTAACACAGTCCATGGGAAAATACAACAAATCATCTAAAAAATCCCTCAAAACCCTCCAAGAGCCAAATGACCCTAAAGAATGGTCCAAATATAATAATAAATGACACAAGTATGGGCTAGAGGGAGAGAATAAACTAGGTGCACTCCTCAATAAGGGTGAAATTTCCCCATGAGAGGGTGAATGATTAAGTCAACATTGTCCAAATACTCCCAAAGATCCTCCGACAACCAACTCCCTCAAATGATGGAGAGGTCCAAGTATGGAATAACGAACTCAAGAAGATGACATTATCTCTCACATGTGTGAGCCATCCAAGTAAAAAATTCAAGATAAATGGCATTTTTGGCCACTTCTAGGTGGGTGCTTCTCAAGTAGATAAAAATAAAGCATGCCACATCATCAGAAGGTCCAAATAACAACCTATAACCACCTCCATAATTTGTAACCAACTCCTCCAAGGCATTAATAACTCCCATGTGTGGTCCAAGGAGAGATAAATAATGCATAAGTGTGAATGAAACGTCTAATTGATAAGGGAGAATGAATTTGAGTGGTCCATGTGGCATGTGTGGCGACATGGCATCCCTCTCATGGATTGATGCACTATCATGGATCCCAATGTAGTGACATGGATCCCAAGGAAAATGGTATGGATCCCAATGTATGTAGATATGATCATATATGAGTACATGGATTCAAATGTAGCATCATGGATCCCAATGCAATTTCAGGATTTTGAGGCATAATACATGTATCCCAATGCACAATACCCACTTGAAGTGATGGATATAGCATCTTAGCAAGCCATTAATTGGTAGCACCTGGTGACATCTCTTAGCACAACATAAAAAAAGGGGTTATTTTAATATTTTTCTAAGTCTTAACAAGGGGAACAATATTGACCCTTATAGATGCATCAAGTCCTAATACAACACATATTTCCTAAGCACCTAGGTGAAAGATAGGAAAAAATAATTAATAATGATGAAAGGGAATGGGGAATAAGTTCATGTGATGACCCTCAAAGTCTTAGACATGCACAAGTCTTATCAATCATTTATTTATTCATCCACATTTATTTAGCTAGGATTTTTACATATAATGTCCTTCTAGAGATAGCTTAACATTGAGTTACCATCCTTAACATTATTTCTTACTACCCCTTTAAGAAAAAAATTTGTAATGTTTGTTTTATCGAACAAGTTCCTTTTATTTAGATATTCATAGACAAACTGGAGACTAGGGGCATTGGTCTCATAGTGAGGGAGTATTGCTAAAGATTTATATTTGGATTTTGACTTTATCTCTTCACCTCTTTTCCTTATTGGATTATTGACTCAGGATTTATCAATTTGACCTTTGAGAAATCATACATGACCAAGATGCAATTTTTGATATGGATGGAATGAATAACACTCAGGAGTTGGAAAATGATTAGCATGGTTGGGATATGGATAATGATATCTATCCTAAGAACCCAATGGTATAGTTTAATCCAAGAGATGACACACTTATAACATTAAACATGTTCCCCAAGGCACTACAAGGAAAGTCATAAAACATGTAATGTTCTGAAATGCTACTAGGCAATCATTAGGTGTTTACCACTTTATGATGAGATAATAAGTTACATCAACATTTCCAAATAAGAATTGATACATGGAATTTCAAACGAAGAAAATTGGAACCATGCTATACCGTACAACAATGCATCTATCATCCGAGGAGTTGGCTTGAAAGTGAGCTACACCATAGTTGAGTGGAGATCAAGAAGAAATCTATCTAGATGTAGGGAATATGAGCATGACACATCATGCAAGCAACAACTTGAAACCCTTTCTAGCATATCCAAAAATGTGTCACCCCTCTTGGGGTAACATCTGGCTCCTACTCGTGGACATGCACTCTGTGTGAGAATGTATGAGAACTCCATAATCTCTGTAGACCTATGACCTACACACCATATAACTTAGCAAATGAAACAAAATTTAGGTGAATCTAACACCCTAGTTAGAAATAAAAAAATACTTGGCACAAATAAAAAAACTTCACCAAATATAAACATGAAAATAAAGTAGGAAAACATGTGTAAGAAATTATTCTAAGAAAAATCAAATGCATCAATAAAATTAGGCAATGCATGAAAGAAAACACACAAAAGAAATGAAAACATTACTGGAAGGAATAAAATCATTCTAACTACTGCTCAAAGATCATATTCATGCCTACCCTATTGGATAACTAAGGGATGTGGTTGCTACGTGAAATCAAATATCCAAACCAACCATTCAAGGATCTTACCAACATATGGAAACCTTCCCTTGTGTTTGGTCATCATCCAAAAATGGCATATGCCAAGAATCAAGTGGGTGTCAAGAATAATCTAACTCAGTCTCAAGTCTAGAACCTAGGTAAGGTAATATCTATGAAGTAGATAGCCCAAACTATACCAAGGTTGACTCATCTCTCCACAAAATTTCTCCATCCAAAGGTCAATAGGGACAATGTAAACACAAAACTGGGTCAGCCCATTGAATTTTCTTGTAATATCATTGAGGACAAAATATTGTGAAGGAATATCCAACAATGAAAATGGTTTGGAGTTATGCAACGACTTCACTTGGAGTGATTTTTTTGTTTTGTTTTGAGGGTGTGTTTATCCCACACTCCTTATTGAATATATGTGGGGGATAAACTAGGCCTTTTCTCATAGACACAATGCTCCCTTACACATCAATGAAGTTTTTTTAAAGGGACAAATTAGTTGACATATGGTCAAAAATCTCTCATTGTTGCCATTATTGTGCCCTCTAATCGTCAAAGTGAAGATTTGAATTTATGTAAACATTATAACAATGAGTGTTTATAACATGAACCTCTATATGGATTAACATCACCATGAGAAGATTAAAGTAGGAAAATATGAAGAAAGTCTTGAAACCTTGAATAACCCTCCACATATTGTAGACATGAAGATTGAGATGATGCACATGTCTTATAAGATTGTAGACACCAAGTAAACACCAAGTCTTATAAGAGAATATGAAATTATCATTAAGTGTATAACAAAATTACATTCACAGATATATACAAGACATAGAAATAGCCTTCTGTATATTATCATATGAAAAAGTACCAATAATGTCAATGCATTATATGCATCATTACATGTTCAGCTATATAACGTACATCTAACTGACTTATAAAATTATTACATGACATCATGAATTTCTTTTAGTCTTATTTTGTGCTTTCCATGTCTTTAGTAATTCATCCATCTCCATGTCTTAGTTTATTGGGTGCTCTTCAACAACTGATGTTGTTTCAATCCTTTCACGTTGAGTACGTCTAGTCTCGTACCCATGGCGTGGATGTTGTTGTGAGGGGCCATCACCTACAAAAATAAAAAATATTAAATTTATATCGCCAATTTTTAAATATCATTGAAGTAGTTCATTAATATTAAAAAAAAACTCTGCAATGTAATTATTTACCCGGTCCTGTAGTCGGCACCACTGAAATGGTTGTCATCCTGTTCACCTGATCTTCAAGTGGAGGAGGATCAACTATGGCATTCTATGCCATTGAAACGTCAAAATTTATAAGTACATAATTATTAAGTATATGATTAATATATAGACATTTTACCGTTGTGGGCCTCAGTCACAGGAACATCTTGGGGCTGCACCTCACTGGGATGGGGCTGCTGGGGAGAACCATGATATTCTGGTTACATTGCACTATCAACTCTCTCTTGTCCAGTACTAATGGTTTCACTGATAGTGTTTCTCCCCTGATTAAAACAAAGTAAGACATTAAATTATGGACGATATCAAACATTTACGTATTTATAAGTAATGAAAGGTTAATGTGGATTGATTTTTATTTACCTTATCCTGCAAATTGGATCTTGGGGTCTGCCCCATGCTTTTCCTATGATCAACCACAACTTTATAACCATAATTATAACAAAGTTGTAGGTCTTCCTCTGTGGTTTCAGTTTCGAATTCGTCGCCCTGCATTGCATAAGGGTGTGGTTTTTTAATGTTTTTGGCTACAATTACTTGAAATTTTTAAGGTGAGAAATTTGTAAGGTGATACAAATAATTTTCTTAAGATGTTTGGGTACTTACGATTCTTGACTGTAACCTCAAGTAGCCACCCTAGCCTAGCTTGTGTTGGCCATGTTTTTCAATCCTTGCTTTGGTTTCCTTAGAAGTGTCGGGCAACCTATCATCAAAATTTTCAAGTATGTTATATATAACCACACTTTTATTTAGATCTAAAGAAAAATAAAGCTGGTATTGAAACCAAAATATTGTAATTTACCTTGGTGTACCCATTATTTTTTCTCTTGATTTTTTCACAATATTCTCTTTTGCATCATCAATGATCGCCTTCCACTCCCTCTCTGGAATTGAGGGAGGATGCTCATACCTAAGTTTTCCTGCCTAGCTTTGTCTATAAACATCCCACGTATATTTTAAATATTCACCCACTGCAGAGGTGACCGCTTTTTTATTGAACGTATCTACTCCAAAGAGGCCTTCAAGATAATCCATAAGTTCCTTTTTAAGGTTGGAATTCTGGAAATTCCACCTCATGCGTAAGGTTGCCCCAAAAATCATCAAGGCCTTGCTCTCTAGGTGCCTATAAAAAAGGTCGCTTCCTACACACAAAAACATATGATCATTAATTTAAAATTAATAATCTAGATTATTTATGTATGAGAAGGACAACATTAAATGATTAAAATATGAATTAAAACTACATGGGAGTCTTGATTGTTTTAATGGAATTCCATTATTTTCGACCAACAATGTGCATAGAAGGGTCCCTGTTCTTGTCACATGGCTAGCTCCAGGAAATGCAACCATGTCAACCACATCACCATGAGCCTCATCTCTACCACCATCTCTAGACTCTGATCGAGGTGTGGATGTCTAGTAGTGTGTGTCATGGCTCCTATCTAAATTAGGTGTGGAAGATGGAGAAGTAAATAGTACTCTAGCAACCATATGACCTCCCGCATCAGGACTCTGTAGCGCCACTACTACCAACACCGGGTTGAACAAGCTCCAAAAATGACTTTATAAAAAAGAAAATGTTTTTTCGTGAGATAATGTAAAAGTTAAAGAACAAATTATCATAATTGAAAATATGAGTACATTAAAAAAAAAATGTTAAATTATGGTTATTACCTTATATGTGTTAAGTTGTGACATAAGGAGCTTGATATTTTCTTTGAAGTCGGGAATTTGATCCAAACGATCTAAGAAGCTAGCAAGTTCCTTGTTCACTTTAATGATATTTTTTTTATTAAGACCATCGGATCAACGGATGAATAAAACCCCTCCTCATCAGCGGAATCATAATCGACATGGCCTGCAGACTACATATAATTTTAACAAAAACAATGTTATTTCAATAAAATTATATAAGCAAATAATAAAAATAACATAAAATGAAAGTGGAAATTGATAATCCTTTACATGTTCTGCGGATGTCCCTTTTCCACGATCATCCTGCCACATCATAATATAATTAGAACCCCCAAATATTTAAAAAATTGTTAATGATAACAAAAAAACGATGTTAAAGATAATTTTTACAACAATGTTAAAGATAATAATAAAATATAATGCAATAAGTAGAGGTTTCTTAAAGAGGTGTTGCATAAGAGCCTACGCACTATTAGTCAATGTTTCTATTTGATTTAAATGGTAATCCACTAATAACTCTTCCCCAAGAGCTATCTTTTTTAGTGCACACAGGACTACCCAATTCTCTTAACATCCCTCATATATGCAATTCGGTTGTTTTTTTGTTGTCCCGGGTCATGTGTTGTTTATAAACCCTATGATATTGTCAGAAGCTTTAGGCCTTCCATCAATATAGATAGTTACTCCCTTATTTTATCATTGTCTATTAGTTGTATATAATTTGCGGTGAGTGCATATCTCCGCATACTTTGCATGTATCAGACTAGCCGCATCCAATCATTATAATTGTAACATGGTCTATCATAGTCCATCAGTTCAGTTACTGTATTGTATTTTACAATTATTCCATCCATGGAAAATATCCCCAAGCCATGCAGGGAAGATGGTGCAATGCAATATGTCCTATTGTTGACAACGAAGTCAACATCTATAGGAGGTAGTTCCTTAGGTACCTATTGTTTCACTAGATGCTTATACTTGAGTGGAACATTTATGTCTCCTATTCTCTCATCATCATAAGAGCATGATCCTCCTTCAGCAAGAAAAAATTTCATCTCTTGTCCTTGTTTGCTTATCATATCTAGTAGATGCAGTCACATTTCCCTTTATTTGTCCTAAGCTTCCCTCACTCAACGAAGAAATGTCTGATAGGAACCTATTTGGTTGTACCTTCAGTTGCATGTGCATGTGTTGTTAGTTAGTAGTCCATCATCATCCTAGTTCTAATTTATGAACTTTTTTTTCTATATCTTTAGTTTTTGATGCACAATTAGACTAGGGTGCAATTACCAATATTAGTGGTCAACCACCTAATTTAATGTGATATACCTCTTCATTTTGGAAATATTAAGGACATAAGTATTTCAAAGTAATATACAACATTCATTTACATGATCTAGGTTCCTATTCATGCCCCCCTTCATTGGACCAAAAGAAAACACGACTCAAAAATCCATCCTCTCCTCTTTTGAAGAAAACATGATTCAAATACATGCTCTCCTCTTTTTAGTACTTGCAAAGCAAAGACTATAATAATCACCTCATGCAAATAATTCATATGTATAGAACATGTAACAAAAAAATATTTAAGTTATGGTAAAGTAATAGAATTTTGTATTTTCTGCCATATTATTTTTTTCTTAAGTTGTACAAATTGTGTAGTTTTTAGTGTTCTCTAAATAAGATAATCTCTATCTCTATGTCCATTGATGGTCTCTCTTGATGGAATCTCTTGAGATGGTCCCCACTATCTAAGGAATACCAAGAAAAAAATGTGTTGCATTTGTCAAGATAATACCCACAATACATTATAATGTTAGGACAATGAAAGAAACAAGCCAAAATATTAGACAATATATCACATACAAACAATAGACAAAAATTAGGTTGCACAGGGTGAAGAGGGGTTCATGACTATATAAGAAGATGTGGCTATGGTGAAATAAGAAGAGGTCGAGGTGGTCGACATGGAGGTTAAGGCGGATATTAAGAAGGTTTTTTTTACCTATATTGAGAGCAAGAAAAGGGAAGGATGCACTTTTGTGAAAAACCCCTCAAATAAAACCTAGAAGAAAAGAAATCAATATGTACTCATATTTGACAAGACAAAACAAATATGTTAATGAATCCACATAAATTTTAATAAATTTGGATAAAGAATAATAATTCCAAGTCTCTAGATGAATTTTTGGATCCATCAAGTGTGGAAGAATCCATATCAAGGATGATAGAATTGATGACAATATTAGATGCATCATGTTGTCATTGGATGTGAAGAATGCTACTTGTCAATTACCTTAATTTACCACCTCATCACTTGTTCAATGTGTCATGCCACCATTGGATGTGAAGAATTCCAAATTTCAACTATCCTTGTTGCCACCTCATCATCTAGTCCCTACGTCAAGTTGTCATTAGATGTGAAGAAGGATTGAGGGGTGAAGATGGGTGGATTAGTTAGCTCTAGTTACCACTTGGTCCACATGTCATGTTTTCATTGGATGTTCATTGTGAAGAATGCCACAAACTAATGCTTAAATATCCTAATCCAAAAACACAACTTGATCTAGAATCTCTAGCAGAAGTTGTTGTGAACCTCAACAAAGATGTTGAAGGGTAGACAGATCGAAGAAATTCAGTCTTTTGCAATTTGGAAAACGACTTCAAAGACTTGTAGTTTCAGCAGCTTAACCGAATTTGAAAAAGTGTTGTTAGCTATCAAATCCCAAGACTTTCAGCAACTTATCCTACTCTGTTTCAGGCACGCAAACTGCTGAAAGCACAAACAGAAGCATAATGTTAGTCATTTTTCCTAGATCGAATATTTTTTCTTCCAAATCATTCGAATAAGGTTTCAAATGAATTATAACTTTAAAATGGATAAAGATCATCCTCTTTTTCAAGGTTTAGTGGAAAATACGAAGGATAAAAGGCTCAAAATTTATCCTATTATTGGTTGAAGATTTTCCCAAGTGCCAGAAAAGGAGCTCGAGTTGCCTTGTCATCGCCCAGAAGACTGTTGAAGATGTTGAAGATTGCTGAGGTTTATAGTGAGGTTTATATGGAATCATAGTCCTACATGTTTGGAATCCTAGCCCTACGTGTCTTAGAAGACACAAGGTTTATGTTGAAAAAAACTATATTTGAGGTGAAGATTGTAGATGAGATTTACTTAAATGGCACTTAACTAGTTCTTTGTAGAGTTGAATTCAAACAAAAAGTTCCCAAATGTTAACAAAATCCTCAACCTCTTCATGAAATATTGTGAATCTATGGTGCATGTACAAATATGTGAGATGTGGGTTTATGATAATATTTTGAATTTTCCAATAACATTCTCCATTGACCTTGTGTAAACCATTCCATTTGGTGTTTGTTGCACTAAGTGTAAAGAACAATGTTGAAGAATTATAAGACGTAAGTTAGGTATGAGCTATTTGTTACCTCTCTATTACCTTTCCTTTTAATTGTATCTATATTTTGTATTGATAAAATGAGGAATTAACCTGAAAGTGATGCCATTAGACACATACTCAATCCTAAGGAAAATTAAGGAGAAAAAACAACACATGTTAATTAATCTAGGAGTCAAGCATGAAAACAAACCTTCTCACAAAGAAGCAGTATTTGGTGATGGGATCCAACATTGTAGAATCAATGCGCAAAGGGGATGAGTTTCAGCGGGTGGCAAAGTTACGTTGACAACCTGCTTAACGAACTAACTCCCTGGTGCAAGTTACCTCACCGAGCAGTGGGCAACCCTCCAAGGAGTCTGAGTGAGTCTAACCAACGTCAATCCTAGGTACAACACCATCTTCCCTATTCTTTCACCTTGTGTAGGAAGTCTAAAATATTATGGCCTCTATGGTACCACCTACTATACCAAAGCAGAGGGGGTACAATCGACAGTTGACACCAATACCAACAAAGCAGGGTTGATTACTCTAAGGGCCCCAATGAGACCTTGTGATTAACCCTTGTGTTAGAAGGGCTTCCCAAAGTCAGTGATATAGCAACTAAATTTCACTCCCTAACTCAAGGCTTTATGTTTCTTTATCAGATTTGTAAATTTATTCTCACAATCCTATTCCAAATCTCTACACCTAAGCTAAGATGGGTTTGAAGAGCCCTAGAAAAGTTTCTAGATAAATTTTAATTAACGTTTGATTTTAGGTTGTTGTTAATCAAAGGAGTGGTTGTGAAACTGATGGTGTTTTGACTCGACTCTTTAAACCATGCAAGAGGAAAATTAAATGCAAGAAATTCAACTTCGATAAAAACTAGCTATGGGAAGTGTTGATTAAGGTTGGTTGTCATTGATGTCAACCCTTGAAGAAATCCCTATAGCACAAAGGTTTGGGTAATGGACCCAAGATTGTTTGATGTAAAATACGACTCATTATTTTTTTGTCATGGTTGATAAGAAGTAAATATGGATGAACTCCAAAGTGGCCCCCTTATGGTGAAAGCCCTCATGGGAAGACGCTTTGTGGAGTAAGAGAACCCATGATTAATTATGGAATAATGAGATGAAGGACAATGAATTTTTCAAGGAAACTATTCTAGATGGATAGTTCTTATCATGCTATTTGTAGTGGTATGTGGAATGTCACATAACCCCTCATGGTTAGAGAGTTATGGCCATGAGAAGTTGGAGACCCCAGGTTTGGGTAATGACCCAAGTTTGTTTGATGGGTAATGGTATGAGTTATGACATATTTTCAAATAATACTATTCTATATGGATAGTACATGTCATGCCATTTCTGGTGGTATGTGTAACTTCACATAACTCCTCACGGTTTGAGAGTTATGGCCTTACGAAGTTGGAGAACCCTCATATGTCATCTAGAAGCCCCAAAAGGTCAAAGTAGTTAATGTGGTTTAAGAGATTTTAAAAGGTAAATAATAAAGAGAAGTGATGAGTGTATTATAATTCAAATTGAATACAAAATAAATTATTTATATAATAAATTTAATGGATAAATTAGAAGTGGGTTAACCCTAAAATAAGGAAAGTGGGCCAAGTGACCTAGAAGATGTTTTTAAGGAAGCTACTTGGAGAGTATAAATAAGAGGCAAGGCTCTCTCATTTTAATTACACTTGAGAATATTGAATATCTATAGGTGTCTGAGGTAACCAAGGATACCTAATCCAAAATTCTTAAGGAAGGTGAAGAAAAGAAAGCCAAAATGCAAGGAAGGATATATTCTTTTGATGGGGCTTTCTAAGGTTTGTTATTTACAGGTAATCTCACCATTTTCGCTATAACTTGTTTTATATAATTATTCACAATGTGAAATTGCTATTAAATTAAGAAAACATATCCAAGTATATGTGGTAACAAATTCAGCTTGTGGGTCATTGTATTTTTGGAGTTACACTCCGTGGCCAATAGGGTTTGTGGCTAGTCCCGAAACTAGTCAAAAATAGGTTTTTTCAGGTAAAAACATCATAAATTCTTCATAACAGATCCAAATTCAGTGAAACCAAATGTTTTGGTTAGGGTAAAGTCTACAGTATTATTTTTAACCATATTATATCATTTCAACAAATATTTCATGTGGGGCACGCTCTACAAGGTCTCTCTCTAGAATAATCCAAAATTCATCAAGGTATGCCATTTTTTCTATAACTCCTTTTTTGAGAGGTTCCAAGTAGTGAAACTTGGATTAATTGTATAAAAAAAACTAAATAACATTATGTATCAATTTCATATCTTTATACATTACAGGTACAAAGTTATGATTACTTCAGGTTAGGGTTGTTGACTAATCCAACACTAGGCATGTGAGACTAAAGAAAAGTTTGATGAAAATGTTAGTATCTTGTTGTTAAAGTTAAGGAAGGTTTGCAGGAATGTGATTATATACACCAGGTCTATTATAGAGATACAAATCTGATTTGGATGATGAAATTGATGAGGGCTTTTGGTTGAGGTACATGTTGAGTACATGGTTGAGACAAGTAGTTGATGAGTAGGCACATACATGAGGTGTATATTTGATGATGTTGGTACATATTGATGAGTCATAGTTGATGAGTATTTGACACACATGATTGGTACATACTTGGTACATGGTTGGATGCACTTTTTTATGGTACAGGTTTATTACAGGTTGTTTGGTACAGGTTTATAGTGTTATATCTCACAATGATAGTGTGATAGTGGTTCCATAATTCTACTTATAATTTAGGGTGGTTGGGCGGGGCAAGGACAGGTGGTTGTAGCCACCTTCTTGTTGTAGTCGGAGAACATAGGGGGTTGTAGCCTCCTTCTAGTTGTAGCAAGAGAATTGGGGAGTTGGATATTCCTTCAGGTTGTATCCTAAGAAACTAGGGGTTGGAGCCTCCTTCCAGTTGTAGCTGAAAAACAAAAGAAGTTAGTGCTTCCAATGAATGTAATTCTTCAAGACATATAAGAAAAAACATTCTGTGGTTTTCTCCCGATTTGGATTTCCATGTAAAACACTGGTGTACTTTGTATGTGTATGATTGTTCATTTGTTCATTGCTTATTTACTCTGGAGTTATTGGATGATAATGCTTCATTGATATAACACTTGGATTATATGTTTAAAAAGGATTAAATTGTTGTATTACTGATTCACTCCCCCTCTTAGTAATCCAACAATTGGTTTCAGAGTCGGTTCCTTAAGGAAACCGTTTAACCACTGGAAAGAGATCATGGATTATTCTGAGAATGGAGTACCAATGTTTAATGGTCAGAATGGTTTTAATTATGAGATGTGGAGCATAAGGACGGAATTATTTTTACAGGCATAGGGACATTATATTTGGCTATCAGTTGTTACAGGATATGATAGTTCAAAAAGGGAAAAGACTGCAGCCAAGAAGGAATTGAGGAAAAATAACAAAATAGAAATGGATTTCATATGGGAAGGATTACCTAATCCGGTAAGAGAAAAGTTTGGTAAATGTTCATCAGCAAAATAAATTTGGGATAAGTTACATGACATATGTTCTTCACCCATCATAGATTCAAAAAATGTCAAAGAAGATGTAGAAAAAAATCAAGAAGAATTATGTTCACCATGTCAAGAAGATTTAGAAGATGAAGAGTACATAATCACCAGAGGTATGTTGGTTTTTGTTAATTGTGAAAAACATGGACTCTTGAAATAGAATGCCATGAATGAAATGAGACAAGAAAAATAATTGAAAAGGAAGACAATTATGAAGAAGAATTGATTAGTTCTTTAGATGAACTAAGAGAAGAAAACAATTCACTCAAGAAAGAATTGAAGAAACAAAAGGAAAGTTGTCATATCTTTGAAGAAGCCCAACAGGTCATTGCGAACTTAAGAACTCAGCTAGAAGAAGCCAGAAAGATCGGAGAAAATATTGAATATCAAAAGCAGTGTTTGGAAACCAACATAGCAACATAGAAGGAAGAACCAAAAATGAGAGAGACGATATTGACAGATCATCTTAAGGAAAGAACAAACGATCTAAACCATCTTGAGGCAGAGTTTAGTCAAAAAGATAAAGGACTTGAAGAAGAAATAATCACATTAAAATTCAGCTTGAAGAAGCAAAAAGAACAGAAGAAGTCATGGAGTCTCATATAATGAAGAAAGAAAAAGAGGTTGAGAAGCTTGAAGAAGAAGTTGTCACATTGAGAAGTAAAATTGTCAAGCTCAACACGAATGTTCAAGAGACAAAAACATCTACATTAATTATAGAGAATGAAGAGAAGCACTCTAGGTTGCTAAAAAAGAAGAGTAAAGAAAATAGAAAGAGTTATGGAAAAGTACTCAAAGGAAGGAATCATGTTCAACCAGAATCTAAGAAAACTATTAAAGATACATATTCAAGGGGATCATCCATGTTCAAGCCACAAAGAAGCTTCAATCATGATCATGATCAATCAAGACAAAAATTCAGAAGGACTACTTCACAAAGAAGATCATCCACTCCCAAGTATGCAAATTTATGTTATAGTCATTGTTTTTATTGTACTAACTTTGGACATAAGGTTGCAGATCACAGGGATTATAAAATAAATGTTCAAGCAAGAAGTGCCTATGTGGCCGCACATAACATTGAGTGTTACAAATGTCATAAATATGGACACATAGCCAGTGATTGTAGAAGCATGATCAATACTTCCATGAAAGAGAATACTGATATCAGATATAAGAAATTATCGATAAGAAAACAAGAAGAACATGTGAACAAATACCAGGTACCAAAGATCGCAAGATTGGCAATAAAACGAGATGAAGAAAATTCTACAGAGAAAAATAAAGATGTTAGATACAAAAAGGTTTGGAAAATAAATGAAATAAAGGAAGGGAAAGTAAACAAGGAACAAGTTCAAGAGATTGTACTTTCAGGCATTGTAGTGAAAGATGAATCCATAGACAGAAAGAAAGAAGTCATAGATCAAAGAGATAATGAATTTACCCATGAAGATGATGATGAATCTACCAATGAAGATGATGATGAATACACATAAGGGCAAGAATTGTTCTGAGCCATCCAACTTAGAGACTCCCAAGTAATATGAATATTAGATAGGGGGAGTCTATGTGATAGCTGTGACAGACCAAAGAACCATCCTTAGAGAAACTTGCAGAGTTTGAGAAGACAGATTCATAGCAATCAGTTAGCAGAAGTGCAGTTTGATAGTATAATGATAAATGGGTTAGCATTATGGACAATTGTGCAAGTAGATTCTTGGATAGTATGGACAATGATGGATTCATAAGAACACTTAGCAGGTTTGGATAGATATATGATAGTGGATGAGAGCATGGATTCATATATTGGTTCAGAGAGTGGTTCAGAGACAAAGGAACATTATCGTAATGGTTGATAATTACAGAGGAAATGGCTGAAACAATGCTAATGGAGTACAAATCGATAGATATTTTTTGGAAATAGGCAGTGCATACAACAGTTCACATTCAAAATAGAGTAATTCTCAGAAACAACACTGAGAAAACTCCCTACGAGCTATGGAAAGGAAGAACAACAAATGTGAAGCACTTCAAATTTTTTAGAAGCAAATGCTACATCAAAAGAGAAGATGGAAGAATGGGAAAGTTTGACTCTCGTGTGGACAAAGGAGTACTTGTTGGTTACTCAAGTACAAGGAAAGCATACAAGTGTTACAATATGAGATTGAACAAAATTGTGGAATACATCAACATAACAATTAATGAAACAGGCAGAACAGAATCAAAGGAAGAAGAAAATGAATCAATGGAACAACCTTCCAAAGAAGAAGCAGAAGATGAAAAGGAAGTAGAAGAGGAAGATGAAGAGAATCCGAGAGAAATAGAA
The DNA here is from genome assembly GCA_000966675.3 of Picea glauca. NCBI lineage: Eukaryota > Viridiplantae > Streptophyta > Pinopsida > Pinales > Pinaceae > Picea > Picea glauca. The sequence continues at coordinate 355,709 of JZKD02S1890014.1, forward strand.
GAGAAAGTTTGACAAGTGTCTCCAAAGACACCTAGTAAACGAGTACAGAAGAATCATCCTTCAGATCAGATTATCGAAAACAATGATGCAAGAGTTGAGACTAGAAAAACGATCCATTCACCGGAACAAACACACCTAGCACTTTTATCTACAATTGAACCAAACTGTTTTGAAGAAGCCATCAAGGATGAATTTTGGAATAAGGCCATGGATGAAAAATTGGATCAAATAGAGAAAAATGACACTTGGGAATTGGTTCCAAGACAAAAAAATAAGAAGCACAAAATGGGTTTTCAGGAATAAATTAAATGAAGATGGACAAGTTATAAGGAACAAAGCTAGATTGGTATGTAAAGGATATGCTTGGATTGAAGGAATTGACTTTGAAGAGACATTTTACCCAGTTGCCAGAATGGAAGTAATCTGTTTTCTTTTAGCTTATCCATGCTCCAAAAAGGTTAAAGTATATCAGATGGATGTAAAATCAGTTTTTCTAAATGGGGAACTTGAAGAAGAAGTCTACATTGAACAACCAGAAGGATTTCAGTTGTCATAGAACACAGATTATGTGTGTAAATTAAATAAGGCTTTGTATGGTCTAAAATAGGCTCCTAGAGCATGGTACTCCAGACTGGATAAGTATCTGCAGCAGACAGGGTTCAAAAAAAGAAGTGCAGACAACAACCTCTACATCAAGGTAAGTCAAGGTAATATTTTTTTAATTGAAGTTTATGGTGATGATATTATTTTTGGTAGTGATGATGACAGGTTAAGCCAAAAATTTGCAAAAGATATATAGAAAGAATTTGAAATGTCGCTACTTGGATAACTATCCTTCTTTCTGGGACTTCAGATATGTCAAAGTAACCAAGGAATTTTTATTTCTCAAACCAAGTATATCAGAGAAATGCTAAAGAGGTTCGGAATGGAAGATTGCAAACCAGTTGTCACTCCCATGCAAACCAGTTTCAAGTTGAGAAAAGATCATGATTCAAAGTCTACAGATCAAAGGCAATACAAGTCAATGATTGGCAGCCTATTGTATGTGACAACATCCAGACCAAATGTAATGCAAGAAGCTGGACAGGTGGCACAATTTCAAGCAGCACCAAAGGAATCACATGTATTAGCAGTGAAGAGGATTTTCAGATATCTCAAAGGAATATAAGAGGTTGGGCTATGGTATCCAAAAGGAAAGGATCTATCACTAATTTCCTACACAGAAGCAGATTGGGCAGGTTGTATTGATGACCGATGAAGCACTAGTGGAGCAACGTTCTACTTGGGTGAGTGTTTAATATCATGGATGAGAAAGAAACAATCATCAGTATCTCTATCTACGGCCGAGGCAGAGTATATTGCAACAACAACAACATGTTGTACATAGGTTCTTTGGATGAAACAAAATTTGACATATATACAGGTTGAGTATGATGAGCCCATTCCAATATATTGTGATAATACAAGTGCCATTAGTATCTCAAAAAACTCGGTGATGCACTCCAAGAGAAATCACATTCCAATCAAGTATCACTTTCTACGGGAACAAGTTGCAGAAAAGAACATCAGAGTTGAGTATGTGGGAACAAAAGAACAAGAGGCATACATATTTACAAAACCACTTCCACGGGAATCCTTTGAATATCTTTGCCAAAGACTTGGAGTTATTTATACTCCAAAATAAATGCTTTTTGAATGCTTATCTTATATTTCTTAGATGTACATGAGGAAGCACCATAAGAGGACAGTTCAGTCAGGGGGACCAGCCCCAGATGGAAAGATACCTTTTCCATTGATGACAAAGGGGGAGAGATTTATCAGATGCAGAGGATAGAGGCATGGTTCCAGGGGGAGCATATTTATCAGATGTAGAAGACAGAGGCATGGTTTCAGGGGGAGCATGAGTGATATGATTTTAGTATTGCATCAGAGTGTTTCCATCAATGCCAAAGGGGGAGATTGTTGATTAAGGTTGGTTGTCATTG
>JZKD02S1890014.1:362279-387096 GCA_000966675.3 Picea glauca
ATTATTTTCTAAACAAATAAAGAAACAATTCAACAAAAAAATCAGGACATGCAAAACAAGATTGTGTAATTAGAAAAGAAAAATTAGCAAGACAAATTCAGAGTTGGATAATGACACCATTAGGAGGTTTTTTGGTTAATTTGTATCCTTTTTCATGGACGTTGGTCCCTAGAATATGACATCTAGGTCCTAAATTATTTATATAGAACCACAAAAAAATTCATGACACGAGGTCTCACTTCAATGTATTTGGCCTAATATTTGGACATGAGTGTCATTTATATGTTTTTCATAGTACATATGGGTCTTGGGTCCTTGACCATGGTTGTAGTAGGGAAACACACCTTAATCCCTTAACCATGGTCAAGGGAGGGAGAAAACAACTCAATCCCCAAACATATAATATCTAGCTCAAGCACTATGAACAAGTCCTCAGGTCACCACACAAGACCATGGATGGGTCACAAGACCTTAGCTATCATCAAAGAATGAAAATAAGTGCCTTATAATATTTTTGAAGATTCTGAAGCTGATCAAGAGCCTTGAACAAGTCCTCAAACCAACATAACAAACATTTGGACTTTAAGAGGGATATAGGAATCACGATTAGGTTTTGTACATTGAAAATGGGTGTAGAGGAATAAACATGGAAAGTTGGAAACAATGGCCTAAAGACCTAACTAAACCTTCTAGAGCTCATGAACCACCATTTAAAGAGTATGGTATCTCACATTCTCAATGAAAGTTTTACTATGTTGAAACAATACAAAATATTCATTGAAATCTAAATGGTAATATTAGGAAAACCGAAAAAGATTTAGAGATTTGATCTATAATGCCAATACATTGTAGTATTGATCTATCAACCTCACAATCACATCCCTTACTACTGATGTGATGAAATAATTGGCACATAAGAAACATTGACATATTTTCTTGGATAAGAACTTGACGTGTCTATATTTTCCTTTGTGACAGTAAGGTTGTTGTCATCATTGATGGTATGTTATGAAACTATCCTATTGATATTCTAACATCCCTTTGTATATTTTATTTGTCTTTGTGATAGTAAGGTTGTTGTCATCATTGATGGTATGTTATGAAACTATCCTATTGATATTCTAACATCCCTTTGTATATTTTATTTGGCTTTTGAGCTTGCCATTTTATCTTTATTGCATTGAAGAATAGTCATTACTGGAATGAATCCTCACTTTTATACTCTTACATTACTATCTTTATCGAATTATCTTTGTCGAATTGAAGAATAGTCATTATTGGAACAAATTTTAATCTTCCCTTACCATCTTTGTCGAATTGAAAAATAGTTTTTTCATAACATGTTTGTTATTTTTTTCTTAGTACACATCATGTTATGAAATTTGTAATTTGTTTGTGATATTGTTAAAAACTATTTCTTAAAATACATGATGGGTTGCATCACAATATTTGAAATGTTTTTTCATACCAATTGTGTAAAACGAAAGGCCTTTAACAATATGATTACTTATTTCTAAACTTTTAATGATTTGTATGACTAAATTTTTCCTAATTATAACATGAATCCTATATTTTAATAAAGATAGAAGTAATTGACATTTGCTCGCATTAGTTTTTTATTCAAAATATTATTTAATAATTTTGTATAATTGATAATGAATAGTTTGGTTAGATAGCTTACCTCCAAAGAATTCTAGGTCATTTTCACCATGGCACTTGAATGTGTTTAGGAGTGTTGTGGTGCATTTCCAAGTTTATGTAAGGGTGTTGGACTCATAAATGCTCATGTATGAAAATGAAATGCAAGAAATTAAAGAAATTCTCATGTATTGTTTGAGGAATGTATAATTTTTCAAGAAGAGATTGAACCAGAGGAACCTCCTCTTGCAAAATTTGTGAACTATTTCCCTCTCTAATTTCATCATCATTGTAATTATATCCGATCAAAATAACCATCATTTACTCATCGAAGATTTGTAATGGCCTATAATAAAATACTAGATGATTTTCCTATTGTTATGGATTAGAAGGGATCATAAAATTTATTGATATATAAATTTGAATGGAATCTATTAAAAACCTTCAATTCACCATACCTAGCCTTGTATTTTCTCTTCTTTTAATGTCTTTTTGACTAGGTTGCACTATCCTCAAAGAATTTCTCGATTGATTACATATGCTCCCCATATTTCCCATTCAATTGGTTTGGAGTAGTCTAGAATATGAAAGTTGAGGTATCTTCCATATCCTAAACCTTTTTTGTTCTTGTTGAATTTCAATTCTTCACACGATCTTACAATTATTTTGGAAAAATCATGATTAACATGTTTGATTCCACACATTCATGAATGTTTTATTTTATCAATTGATACATCATTATCACATTTTGTTTCTATAACCTTTCAAATTGTTGGATAGAATCATATAAAGAGTCATGTAACTCATTAATTTCTTGATTGACATTTTGCAAATGTTTTTCTCATTTACCCATTTTTAGATATTCAATTGTGTCATGCTTGCTTAATTTATGTCTCGCTTTCTTGAAATTTTCACCAACAACCTTAGGGTGTTAGGTGCTACTGATCATGCACCAAAAATAGTTAATATATAATGATTTGACTTTGATGTATCTCACTTGAAGATTATTGTGAAAAGACAATGACCTCCTTATTCAATTTTAAGCAGGTATTGATCTCAATTGATTTTTGAATTTAAAAACACCTTATTAACTTTGAAAGGGTTTTTAACTCCACACTTTGTATAATTCAATGATTCATTTTAATGAATCAAACTTATCTTTTAATTTGTACAATTCAGTGACTCAATAAACTATTGACTCAAAGAGAATTTTTCTCAATGGATTTACGATTTAACTTCACTCCAATGTCTTAAAGTTTTGTTGAGCCTCCAAATTGACATCCCCATTACCATATTATACTCCTAATTTATACCTTTTTGGTCTACCTAAGATTGGATCAATGATAAATAACCCTACCTCTAGTCACTGATAAGGTCATAATGTAAATTACAATTGAATTCATGCATTTTGTGGTTTATTAAGCTAGGAGACTAAATATTTCATGTACTAATGTTTAAAATTGCCATGTGTATCCTTTGACCTTTGCATGACGTCCAACACTTCTATGTCAGCTCAGCTATCTGGTACTTATGTGCTATATTTCCCACTGTCTGAATCAGGTTCCAAGGGCACCTTCTGTTCAGATTTGTTACCCACAGACCATTCACTATCATGATCTGGTACCAACGATCACAGATTGTTATAGTCTGGTACCAACCAATTGTGTATTGTTCGGATCCGGTACTATCTACTGTATCTCACCTGTCACGATCTGGTACCAATACATGAAACAAAGTATGCTAAGATTGGCTCCAGATCATGCCCAGGATAATTGTTGAGTGTTTATGAAATCATCAAGTTCTAGCAAGACTATGTTAAGCCAGTTTTTTTATTGCTTCATCCTCATACACTTCGTGTCATGAGGATGAATCTTAAAATATGTAACCAAATATATAAATTTGACAAATGTTGATTTCTAAAAGATTTCACCTCCTTGTGTTTCACAACTAAGACTGTTTAAATAGTCATGGCAAGGATGGTGGAAGTAGTAGAGATGCATCATATCACAACATGTGAAGCAGTGTCACATATTGTAGAACATATCTTGATTTGAGGTTTAATAGAAGAATGTCATTTGTTTCCATGTCTTGATTATTTATAAATGAATGTGAGTTGAGTTGTTAGTATAGTTTCATGTTTTGAGGTTTTGAGTAAGAGTGATGTGTGGATTAAAGGCCAACTTACTGTAGAATCCAGTCGCAGACCTGTTGAAGTGGCAAGGGCCCACCACCCAACAAATTTCATCATCCTTATAGATTAGTGTTAGCATTTGATTTCGATCGTATAACTATTAGACTAGATGAAGCTTTGATTCTTTCAGATGACAACAATATAGTTCAGTTTGGGATTTCGATTATATAATTGCTTAAGGATCTTTATTTACTCTGTTTTACATATGATTTGTTTTTGTTCTTATGAGTTTTATTTTTCTTAATGGATATGGATGTTGGCAGCAGTAGTCAAACATAATTGAAAAAGGACTAGTGAAGTTCACAATAGAATATTGTGAACCACAACATACTCAATATACTGGCTATTGAACTACCCATGCTATGTCTTGATGATTGATGTCTGATTTCCCATTCAAGAGTGTGATTGGATAGTTATCTTTTTGGGTTAGATAACAGAGTTAATCTGTCAAAGGAATCCATCTCATATTTTCATGTGCCCCAATGGAGTAGATATCTTCTCTGTGAAAGGCAACCAAAGTGTGTTTCAGTTTGTTTCTTAATCCATATTATTTCTATACTCATGACATTAGAATTTCCTCTCTTATTGGTGTCTTGTAACTCTATTGATTATGAATCTTGGATTGAAAATTAATGAGTGCATTATACTAATCATATAAGAAGCACAACATTTTGGCATCGTTGATGGGGAGTTGCAAATGATAGGAAGTGGTTTTATCTTAGATTGTTTGCATAAGTTTTTAATTTTTTAGAATAATTTTAAATGATGCTTGAGGGATGAGGATAAGACGTTTAAGACATGAGTGAAGATCCACACAACCACTAGAGTGGGGTTCTGCGAAGCCAATTTTCCTTCTTACCTTCTATATAGAATTATGATTTCAAATGAGTTAAGTATCAAATTTTTATGCATAGATATAGAGATAATAAGGGTAGATTTGTAAGATCTAAAGATTCAAAAACAAACACCCCCACTAATTCAACTGAAATTGGAGCAGGAAAAATTCCACTAGGAGGGAGTTCAAGGGGAGCCAGTGAGGCTCCAGAAGAAGAACCTAGAACTGGAGAATCAACACTGGGGCAAATAGAACGTGAGTTTGTTGAAGGAACTGAAGAAACACAAAATCCAATTTCTGAACCATATATCAGTGGAGGAGGAGAACCTAGCGAAATGGCAGAAGAAGAAAGAAATGAAAATGTAGCCACTAAGATTGAAACCTTCAGGTTTCCAATCTTGGATATTTCCAGAAACATCAGTGTAAAGAATATCCCACTATGATCATTACCCACTTTCAGAGGTATGCCAACTGAAGATCCATACTTATTTTTATTCAATTTTTAGATATTATGTAGAAGATATAACTACTCAGTCGATGCCCAAAAACTTAAGCTATTTCCAGCCACAATAAAAGACTCAGCCTTGAGATGGTTCATGAGCTTAGGAGAAAATACAATTCTCTCTTGGGATCAGATGAAAGAAACATTTTTACAGAAATACCAAGACTATTGTAATGATAATGCTAAAAATGAAATTTTCAAAATGCAGCAAACAAAAGATGAAATCCCTAAAGACTGGATAAAAAGGTTCTTATACAACTACCAGAAATCAAAATTATTCATCACAGAACTAGCTATAGTAAGAACTGTATTTTTGAAAGGTCTTAGAGATGACTTCATAAAAGTTTTAAATTTGTTAAGTTCAAGAGATGTGCACCAAAATCCCTTTGTAGAAATTGCAGATTACTGTAGAAGATACTCAAGGGGACAAGCTAAAACGGGAAAAGGACCAAGATAGTCTTTTAGGATAAATTCAAGACAAAGCTCAGGGATTGTCACCATAATTGAGTTAGGAAACTTATCGGAGAACTTTAAAACATACATCTTGAGCACAATCAGTAACCAGTTAGATACCCTAAAACTGAAAAAGAAACAAGAAGAAGAGGTTGTTTTTGCAATCTTTTGTCCTAAATGTCAAAAGAATCACCCTGAGAGAGAATTCCCTTTAAATGTCATAGAAGTATGTGGCCTATGTAATCTATATCACCCCACATTGAGTGTCCAACTTTGCTTGAGTTGCAAGCGATGTATAGGGGAGGGGGAGTCTCACAAGAAAAATTATACCCCTCTAGGATGCCTTGGTGAGCACAAAAGCCCAATGCATTTTATGACCCTAATACACAATACCAACAACAACAATGGGGTCCTCCTCCAATGCCCTATTTCCAATGGACAGCTCAGCAAGATCAAACTTAACCTTCACAACAAGGTTGGAGGGGGCTTGTGTATGGGAATCCATCTTACCCTACATATCCACAATATCCTGCAAACATTTCCCAATTACTACCTAGATTTATCCCACCTCAGATGCAAGATTTAATTCCTCTTCCTATACAACAACAATTCACAGCACCCTCGAACCTTAGCCAACAACAACAAGAACCTATAAATGAAAATCAATAACCACAAAACCAAGTTGCACAACCCTCCTAGACCAATAGTAATTCCTGCCCAGCCAATTCCTAACCCCAATAATCGACCCACCCACCCTGTGTAGAATGTAGAAATCCAAACCTTTCCCACCTATGAAATTCAACTAAGATCCAGGAAAGTTGTAAATCAATCAAATTTTGGAGTAATAATTTAAGAAGAAAATGATAATCATTCTGAAGAAGAAAACACTCAAACCACCCATGAATAAGGAGAGACTTACCCTCATATCCCAACCACTTCTCAGTCCATAGGAGTACCTCAACAAGTTAATCTTCCACCCTACCCTGAAAGACTATTAGTAAAGAAACCTGACCCACCCTTGCACAAAGACATAGAGGATAAGTTACGAAATGTATGTATAAAAATACCTATGTTGCAAGCCATCAAAGATATCCCCATATATGCTAAAATCATAAGGGACCTTTTCCTTAAGAAAAAAAGGAAGGAATAAGAAGGAACCTCCCCTTATTCAGGTATTAGGACAATTATCTAAATTTATTTCAAAAATTCCATATAAATATAATGACCTTGGGAATCTAGTAGTCACTGTTGAAATTAATGGTATTTCCTTACCAAACATAGTCATTGATTTGGGTGCAGCAATTAATGTAATGCCTTTTGACACTATGCACAAAATCCAAATCAACCAGTTAAGACCAACCTAGACCATGATAGAGTTGGTAGATAATTCAATCATTAGCTTTGTAGAAAGTTTAGATGATGTCACAGTTACACTAGCTTCTTGGGAATATCTAGTAGACTTTCTAGTCATCTATTCTAAATCATCCTCCAAACTAGGACACCCTGTGGTTCTTGGCCACCTTTGGCTGGCCACAACAAATTCCTTTATCAGCTTTTGGTTTGGCGAGATGACTATATCCAATGGCACACATAGCCAAAAGATTGTTCTCTTCCCTCTTGCCCAACCAACACAAGAGATACCTCTTTGGCTAGAAAACCATTATGGAGAGGAAGATTACATCTAACCCCTATTAACACTTGAACAAGTAAAAGGTGTGCAAGAACAATCAGATGAACAAGTATTAAGTTTATTTTTGGTTGATACAAATTGCATTGAATATCCTAGATCTTTTGCATAACTGTCACACATTTTCAGTTCCGAATTTCAACAAACTTCGCACCCTGATATCACTCAAATATATAAATTATCACCCTCTTCCTTAGAGAAGGAAGAAATTACTGAACTTGTTGAGATTAGCCTAGGAAAACCTTTGTATATCAACTCTAGTTTGGAACCAGAACAAAAGATACAAGTAATTGAAATGATCCGGAGACAATTTGATGCCTTTGCATGGGATTATGCAGACATGAAAGGCATTCATTCTGACACATGCACACATCATATGTACACTAATGAACAAATCATACCAGTTCGATAGCCTCAACGAAGGATGAACCCAGCCCTCAAAGATATTGTAAGAGAATAATTGAAAAAACTCCTTCAAGCCAATCTCATATACCCCATTTCAGATAGTCAATGGGTGTCTCCACTGGTCATAGTTCCCAAGAAAAATGGTAAGTGGAGAATATGTGTAGACTTTAGGGAGTTGAACAAATACACCCATAAGGATTATTTTCCCTTACCATTCATTGATTAGGTGTTGGATACCTTGTCCAGAAAGAGGTATTTTTCATTCCTAGATGGGTTCAGTGGTTATAACCAAATACAAATAGCACCCGAAGACCATGAGAAGACCACTTTCACCTACCCATGGGGAACCTATGCTTATAGGGTTCTTCCTTTTGGACTTTGCAATGCCCCAACCACTTTTCAAAGGGTTGTCTTGGCCATTTTCTCTGACTTGAACAATGATTGTGTAGAAGTCTACATGTATGACTTTACAGTCCATGGAAATGACATCGAGGAAGCTTTGACTAGTCTAGAAAAAGTCTTGATTAGGTGTAAGGAAACTAATATTTCTTTGAGTAATGAAAATTCAAAGATGATTCTCACTAAAGGTATTGTTTTGGGACATCACATCTCTGGTTCTGGAATGACATTTGATCCCGCAAAGATTCACATTATCACACAAATCAAGATACCTTCCTCACAAAAGGAAGTTCACATCTTTTTAGGGCATACTGGATACTAAGAAGATTCATTCAAAATTTTACAAGATTAGTTATTCTTTTATTTAAGTTATTATCTAAAGAAGATGAATTTAATTGGAATGATGAATGCCAAGTATCCTTTGAAATTATAAAACATAAATTTTCAAGTACTCTTGTATTAAGAGGACCAAATTGGTACCTTCCTTTTCATATCTATACCGATGCATCAGACACAGCCCTGGGAGTAGTTCTTGGACAAAGGAAAAATTAGATGCCTTATGCTATTTACTTTGTCAGTAAAAACCTTTCCCTAACACAATTTAATTATATGGTCACAGAAAAAGAATTGTTAGTTGTAGTCCATGCTATCAATAAATTTAGACACTACATTACAGGATATCAAGCTTTTGTACACATTGATCATTCAACCATCAAAACTCTAATGAAAAAACCTGTAAAAAACCCTAGAGTTACAATATGGCTATTATTATTACAAGAGTTTAACATCAATAATATTGATAGACCCGGTAACGATAATCTTGTGGCTGATTTCTTATCTAGAATGATTCATCTAGGAGATAATGCACCAGTAGATGATAACTTTCCTGATGAAAATTTGTTTTATATTTCTACATTTACTCCTTGGTATGAATATGTAGCTAACTATCTTGTAACAGGGAAGATGCCTCAGAAATTGTCCCCTAGAGAAAAACATAAAGTAATTCAGCTAAGTGCAAACTACATGTGGCATGATGCTTATCTTTACAAAACATGACCAGATTTGGTAATCAGGAGATGTGTAAGGGAAGATGAGATCCATGATATTCTACAAGCCTGCCATGATGGTCCTTGTGGAGGCCACTTTGTTGACAAGAGGACTACTTATAAAGTTATGCAATTTGGTTACTATTGGCCTAATATTTTCAAAGATGCCAGAACTTATGTATCCAATTGTGATGAATGCCAACGAATGGGTAAGCCTACTGCATGAGACCAAATGCCACTTCAAGCCCAAGTAGTCATTGAGCTTTTCGAGAAATGGGCATTATATTTTGTAGGGCCCATTAACCCTACATCTAAAAAGAAAAAGTATATACTTGTATGTACTGACTATGTGACTAAGTGGGTTGAAGCAAAAGCCTTACCAGCTGCAAGTGAACAATCAGTGGTAGATTTCTTTTTTAATGACATCTTTACTAGATTTGGTGTACCTCGAGAAATTGTGACTGATCAGGGGACTCAATTCACCTCTCATCTAGTCAAAGCAGTTACAAAAAAGTACCAACTCAAGCACATGAAATCTACACCTTATCATCCATAGGTGAATGGACAAGTAGAATCAACCAACAAAGTCATTGAGTCCATTCTTACTAAAACAATATAGCTACACCACAAGGATTGGGCTGATAGATTACTAGAAGCCTTATGGGCTTATAGAATCACTTGGAGGAATACAATAGGACATACACCTTACGAATTGGTGTATAGGAAGCAGGTTCTTCTCCCCATATAATTCCAGATCAAAACCTTGAGGACTACTGTACAAGTTGGCATGAACTTAGACAAAGCTCAACAACAAAGGATCTTGCAACTTAATGAGCTGGATAAAATCAGGCAGGAATCACTTCAAAGAACCACCCTTGTACAAGAGCAAAGAACAAAATGGCATGACAAGTATCTTAAAAATAAAAAATTTCAACTGGTAGATTGGGCCTTGTTATATGGAAGCAAGTTCAAGAACTTCAAAGGCAAGTTAACTACTCGTTGGTTAGGACCTTACAAGATTGACACTTTCTATGATAACGGTTCAATCAGAATAAATACAATTGATGAACATCAAACACCCCTACTTGTGAATGGGCATCAATTGAGAATTTACAACAAACCCCTTTCTAAAGAGGAATTTCTAACATGTGTGCTACAGAATTCAGATATGCAGGTGATTAGTAAGGAAGGAGATCTTCCTACTAATCCACATTGATTGATTGATTTACTTTTTAAACTTTTGTACATAGGTGTGGATTACATTTTGTTAATAAGTTGAAGGTAACAATGGATTCTTACCTCCTTTGTTTTACTTTCACATTTTATTTTTGTTATTCGATTCCTATAATTTATTTGATGTTTCATGAACTTGCTAAAAACATCAGTTGTAGGCATCAACAATACTTTGTTCTGGTTCGGTACAAATAGTGTTGATCTGGTACCATAAATTCTTCTCTAGTCTAGTACCAACAGTCCTTTGTTGGTCTGGTACTAGAAGTTTGTCCTCATAAGGTACTATCAGGACACATCACGTAATTGAAAAAGAATGTTATACTTATGTGAATCCATGTAGTAACCCCTTAAGTTGGAACCAAGGAGTCAATTGCAGCATCAAATGGTAGCTCTTATGAAGCAATAATTTATTTTGGTTCTATTGCTGACTAAAGGGAAGTATTTTTAATTTCTTTTGGTTATGTTGCTGACTAAAGGCAAGTATTTTTAATTTCTTTTGGTTTTGTTGCTGACTAATGGGAATTATTTCTAATTTATTTTGGTTCTATTGCTAGCTATTAACAAATATTTTAATTTATTTCGGTTCTATAGCTTGACAAAGAAGACATAATCTTTACCTGTGTCGTTAAAGGAACCATGCTTAATCTTATTCAAAGTCTAGAGGTTTCCTTTATCCAATATTTCAGCATGATTAAATTGTCAGGGTTCCCTAGAAAGCCTGTGCCCATAGGTCTTGGTTTGCCACTGGGGTAATTTCTGAAAAGCCATCGTCCTCTCCCATCATAGCACCACTATTTCATATTATCTCTTACTCATTTATCCCATTCCCCTTGTCCGGGCATTGGGTTGACCTATTTGCAGGATTTCACCTTATCTCATGGGAAGAAGGGGCTACAGGCCCAGAAGGTAAAAGTAGTTGGTAAAAAACAAAATCCTAGAAATAAAACCTCGAGATGCTTCGCCCAGGGATCCCCGAGAAGGCATTAAAAATCCTCTCAGCAAGAAACAAGAGGGACCCAGAAAATAACAAAACAAGACCTATTCATAGGATAGGGGGTCTCATCATGAGTTAGCCTATTAGGTCCATGGGTACCTAATAGTATGACATTTCCATCATCTAGTTACCACGCTAGGGTAGTTACCTTTGGTTTCATGGACAAGGGAAAGGGGGTCTCATCATGAGCCAACCTTCTCATCTCTGTGAAAGTACTTGTGGGTAACGTTGTCAGCTCTAGTCAACATGCCAAGGCAGTGTCCCCTGGTTAGTTCTTGAACAAAAAAAACAAATAAAAGAATAAAACAAGAATAAAAATAATAAAGGCAAGAATGGGCTTGGAAAAAATGCATCCATGACAGGTACAACTCGCCTTCTACAAAGGCACCCACAGGTAACACTTATGCATCCTTGGTCCTCATTACACCCACATGTTTGGACATCCCCTAACCACATCACCTCACTTACATGTCCTGGATGAGATCTTTCTGGAAACTTTCCTTTTCTTGTGGACACTAGCCCAATAGGATGCCTTATCCTTTTCTCCAATCTTATATTGCAGGTTTTTGTAATGTCTTTGAGTTATTAACTTATGTATTAGGGGTTTTATGCATATGTTTAATAATAATGATGATGAGATGTGATTGGCATTGTTATGATCCCTGTGACTGATGATCCCATGGAGGGCGTAGCTTTTGATGTGCAGGACCATGCCTGATGGACATGTACCATTTGGATCGGTACACATGGGGAGATGACTAGTTCGGACCTCCATGGGGCTGAAGAGCCCATCAGATGGATGTTGAGACCCCATCAGGGGGCAAAGGTAGAACAAAGCTTGATCATGGGTTTTTCACCTGAGAGGAGGAGGATGTTCCACCAGAGACACTCTAGCAAGACTAGACCTAGGGGAATGACCCCTTTTCAGTGGAATTCTAGCCTTGGAAGGATTAGGACATCCCCATTTTCCCCATGACATCATCTAGCTTCATGGACACTTTTGGAGGCAGACTGGGCAGCAATGGCATGTGTGGCATGTTGGAGAGGCCCCTAGGGGGCTAACGTTTTGCTCTTGGATGTCTCATTTGCCCTAGAAAGGGCTAGAGCCTCCCTTGAAGGGGATTTTTCTCTCTTTTCTGCTTAATTAGTGTTTTTACTTAGCATTTAATGTAAAAACAGTATGATTTTGACATTATGGCCTTGTCGACCTTTTTATGACCTAAAAGGTAAAATTAGGTCATTGATACAGTATATATTGAGGATTTTGATCCTCATTTTATCATCATCTTTCACTCACCACTTGGTGAAGTCTGAAATTTGTGCCCTATTCTAGGGTTTTGGCTGATCTAGTGAGGAGTACTTGTTGAAGGAAGAGATTCTTGGCATTCTTTGGTGTTTTTCTTGATGGAAGGTGTTACAACTAGGGTTTGCATGATTATTTCTTGATGAATTGTATGTATTTTTCTGGAAAACTTCTTGATTGAATGGTTGTAGTCTTATTTTCTTACATGTATTTATAATTTGTTGAATAAAAACCCTAGGTGACAAGCACACAAGTAGGTCCTTGTCTCATGTCCCCTGATAGAAAAGCTTTTAGCCATTGAAGAGGAAGAAGAGAGACTAGCCATAGCTACACTCCTTTTTCTTCCTCCCTTTAGTTAGCCATGCCATTTTGACTTCAAGAGCAAGAGGATGTACCAGGCCTAGTTCATCTACACATAGGGTCGTTTTCTTTTAGGGTTTGATGAAAGAGCCTTGCCTTAGCAACACTCTCCCTCTTTAAGCCCTCTTGTCTTGATTTTGTATTTCATTTGAGCTAGTTGTTTGCCAGGAAGGAGGAGAGAGCATGAGGCCTTTCTTTAGAAACACCGGAGTGAGCCTCTCTCCTCTAGGGTTATGATTTTGAAGCCATGCTTTAGCAAGACTTCAAAACTTATCCCTCTAGTCCTTTAAAATCTCACCTCCTTCAACTCTTGCGTCCTTCACCTATGACTCCATTAAGCCCCAAGGCACTAATCTAAGGCCTTAAATGTTGAAGTAGAATTGGATCTAAACACTCTCAAACCTTTTGAATTGAAACCCTAACTACACTAACCCTGGCCTAGACTAACCTACTAAACCTAAGTTGTTGACGTCATCATTGAATATTTCATCTTTATTGCAGCAATGCTTTACTTTATGAGAAATTGAATGGTGGTTAAGGCATTAATTGAATAAAGTGTTGATTGGTTACATTGAATGCCACATTGTTATAGTATTTATTGGCGAAGTGACATTATCTTTTCATTGTTGTTGTGTAAACATTGACTTCGTCAACATTTAATTTCAAATTACTTATATTGAATATCAGATAGTTCTTGATTGATATGAAGTACTAACCCATTGAAATAAGCTTGCAAGTATCAGTTTGTTGTTGTCTTGTTCCAGGCAGGTACTCTTCACTGGATTTTACTTTATTATTGGTTGTTTAGCCGGAACTTTTGATTGGTGATGATCTGTGAAGGGGGGAGAAATTGTCCTGTTAACCTTTTGCCTCTTCAAAACCCCAGGTCATCGGGGACATCTCCACTGGGCCTGACCTACCTAAAGAGAAAGAACCTCCCCATCGTGGTGATATTGGGTGGGATAGGTTCTTGTTACACCAATTTGGCCCTTAAATTTATAGCCTTTACTCCTAGCTACAAACTGTGCGATAACAGTTATAACCACCCGGTTTGAGAAGTCAGCCCTACCAGTGAAGAGACACTTCACATGTGCCAGTCTTGTATAAATAAGGAGGCTAGCACCTTACTTAGACACAACTCACTTGCTCATTTGAGAGACAAGTTTCAGAACTGCAGTTAGAGAAGAAGGAGAGAGAGTGGTGCATCTTTGGGAGAGGATATTATGTATTATCTTGAGTTATCTCTTGACATTGTATTGTCTATCTATAATAATAAAGTTTTGTTGGGTTTTCTTCCCCTAGAGGGTTTCCCAGGATAAATGTTGTGTCTCTTGTGATTGTGTATTTCTCAATGATATTGTGTTATGGTATTGTTATCTATTGAAATGAAAAGAACTATAATAATGTCTTAAACATTAACATGGTATCATAGCCAAGCTGAAGAGAGCATCTTTCACGAGAGAAAAGTGAAAAATGTCACTGTTACCGTACATGAAAATTAGGGCTTTTTGTTGGTGAGGTATTTCAGCCCTAAAACCATCTAGAAAAGTGTGCCCTCCCCCAAGGATCATTTTGGCACCTTCAACACACCTTTTCAATGGCTAGATCTCCCGGAAAGTGAAACCCTAGTTTCACAAAGTACCATAAAACCAGAAAACCAGAGTGCCAGAAGTACAAGAAGTACTAGAGTACCAAAAGTACCAGAAAACTAGAAGCACTGGTCCATAAATATGCAAATCAAGTTTGAGGGGGTAAAAATTCAATTTTCAGAAATTTGACTGCACTAGCTTACTCACCTCAACACAACGCATCTATCCCCTTGATCATAATTTCAAAATTCAAAGTTTAAAAAATTAGGGTTTCCTCATGAAACCATAAATTGCAGTTGCAACCTCAAAACCAGTTGCAGTTGCAGATGCAGTACCATTTGCAATCGCTCTTGAAGTTTTTAAGAGTTGGTAATGATTACCGTTGCTCCCAGATGGAGCTACTACCTAAAAATGTCATCAAAGGTATGTACTCACATATCTTTAAATGGATAAACCTTAAAGAGTATTTGTAGGAGAAGGGATCTCTTGCCATAGATCCAAAAGGATCTCAAGATCCAACACATTCAGAGGAATGATGCAACCCAGGTGTGATTATTCTAATATGCATTTATTTGTTATGAAATTATTTTGAACAATGTTGCATGTTGAAGCCATGATCAAATTATTAGATGGATTGAGGTAGAGATCATGGAGTTTATTCTCTAACCTAACCTTTTGTCAAGAGAGCATATTGTCCTAGTAAAAAAGACAGGTTGAAGAAAATACTTGTCATCTTGAGTGAAGGATTCTTGGAAGGAAAGTAGCAGCACTCCAGGTTCCAGGAGAAACCTCGTGTGTTAGTTCCAGGTTGTCATGGAGGAATGTTTGATCACAACACTATGAGAGTGTTGACCTCATTTCGTATTGTATTCCTTACCTTAATCTTTGATTCAGACAAGTTACAAGTAATAGCTCTAAAGTATCTACTGTGATGAGTGTTCGTGCTATTACTTTATATTATCAAAAGGATATTACTCTCACCTATTGTTTTGTTAGCCTTGCTCCAGGTCACACGTAATAACCTTGAGGAAGCTATAGTGAAGGTTGCAGAAGGAAACGTGCTAGAGAGACCACAAATGAAGAAATCATCATTGGAAAATAAGAAGGTGGCTTGCATCAGCTAAAGCGTCACTCAGAAGCTGCCATGACCCATGCCATTGAGAATCCATGTGAACTTTGGCATAGAAGATTAGCTCACATCAACTACAAGGCGCCACCATACATATGCAAAGTGGTCACAGGTTTACCAGAACTCAAGGTTGACCATGAAGGCATATGCAATGGATGTGCACAAGGGAAGAACATTAACAACCCTTTTTCAAAGAGAGACAACAAAGCAGAAGGAGTCTTAGAGCTCATTCATTCAAATGTATGTGGACCAATTCCATCGTCCTCTGTTAGCGGCAAGTTCAACGAGTTCAAAGCCCTGATAGAGAATCTTTCTGAAAGAAATATTAAGACACTCAGGTCAGATAATGGAGGAGAATATATCTCAAAAGAGTTAGTGAACTTCTGCAAAGATGTTGGGATCAAGAGGGAACTCACTACTCCCTAAAATCCCCAACAAAATGGTGTAGCTAAATGAAAGAACAGAATGATAATGGAAGTTGTGAAGACTATGATCCATGATCAATATCTTCCTATGTGCTTATGGGAAGAAGCAAAAATGGCAGTTGTATATGTGCAAAACCGATTGTCCCATAGTGCACTTGGGCTTAAGACCCCGGAAGAGATGTTCACAGAAAAGAAGCCAGAGGTAATCCATCTCAAAATATTTGGTTGCCTAGTATTTATTCATATAACAAAAGAGAAGAGAAACAAGATGGAACCCTCAGGAAAGAAGGGAATATTTGTGGGATATTGTGAGGTCTCCAAGGCCTTCAGAATCTATATACCAGGTCACCATCACATTGATATCAACAGGGATGTGACCTTTGATGAATATGCAGTGCTCAAGAAATCAAGAAGATGCCAACCTGAAGAAGTATATGAAGAGGAAATCGTAATCCACGGGAATGCATAATCAGTGAGGGAGGTTCCCAGAGCTATAGAACCGGTGAGGGAAGTCGTAACTTCTTGTGATGAGGAATTTCTAGAAGATCGTGACATGATAGAATTTCAAGAACCTCCTCAGATGACGATCCTCCATAAACGAAAGCCAATGTGGGCTAGAGATATTATTAAAGATGGAGAGAAGTATGGTGTTCCCAAAGGATCCACAAGATAGGTAAAAAGACCAAATCCATTCTCCAGTTATACGGCTTTGATGTGTGATCTTCTAAAGGAGGAGCCTACCTTTTTTGAAGAAGCCATTCAGAGGAAAGAATGGGCATATGCTATGACAAAGGAATAGCAATCCATAATAAAGAATGATGTATGGGAAATAGTTCTCAGACCGAAGATTAAATATGTGGTATCCTCCAGATGGATCTTCAAAATAAAACATGTTGCTGATGGAAGTATTGAGAAGTATAAAGAAAGATTTGTATCTCATGGATTTTCTCAAAAATAAGGCATTGACTATGAAGATACATTCACTCATGTAGCCAAATACACTTCGATTAGAACCATCATAGCCCTTGTAGCTAAGATGAAGTGGAAGCTGCACCAAATGGATGTAAAGATAGCTTTCCTAAATGGTGTCATCAAAGAGGAAGTGTATATAAAGAAACCTCAAGAATTTGAAGTTTAAAATAGGAAGTCTCATGTCTGTAGGTTGAAGAAAGCATTGTATGGATTGAAGCAAGCTCCCAGAGCTTGGTATGGTTGAATAGACAGCTTTCTAACGAGCTTGGGATTTACCAAGAGTAAATCAGATTCTGACCTCTACTCCAAGGTTATGAACGATGAGCCAATCATATTACTACTATATGCGGATGAATTATTCTTAACCGGAGAAGAAAATCTTATCACTGAATGTAAGAAGAGACTTGCCTCAGAATTTGAAATGAAATACCTTGGCCTAATGCATTATTTCTTAGGTCTTGAGGTATGGCAGAGTCTAGAGAGGATCTTCCTTAACCAAGGGAAGTGTACAGTCGAAATCCTGAAGCGATTCAACATGTTGGAGTGCAAGTCCATGAATACACCCATGGAAGCAAAGCTTAAGTTGTCGGTCGACACTTCGCCAGAACCGATTGATGCCACATTGTACAAACATATTATTGGATCACTGATGTACCTGACGAACACTAGACTAGACATTTGTTTTTCCATGAACACCTTGAGTCAATTTCTGGTATAACCCAGAGATGTTCACCTAGTGGCTACAAAACATGTGATGAGGTACCTTAAGGGTACAATAGATTGTGGTCTCAGCTATGATGGAGATCATGATTTCACATTGAGTGGGTACACTGATTCAGATTGGGTAGGAAGTGTTTCTGACAGAAAAAGCACTTCAAGATGTTGTTTCAGTTTGGGATCAACCATTATCTCGTGGCAGAGTAGGAAGAAATCCAACATTGCTCTCAGCATAGTGGAAGCAAAATACATTGTTGCATGTTCTGCCAGCTGTGAAGCTATATGGCTTTGAAAGTTGTTGACCGGTCTACTTGACTTAGAGATGAAAGAAACCATGATTCTATGTGACAACCAGAGCTGCATAAAGATGACAGAGAATCATGTATTCCATGACAGGTCGAAGCACATAGAGATCTGATATCATTACATATGTGACATGGTGCAGAGAGGAGCCTTAAAGCTCCAGTACGTTGGCACAGATGAACAGGTTGTTGATGTTTTGACCAAGCCTCTATCTTGTGTAAATTTTGAGCACTTTCAAGACAATATTGGTATATTCTGAAAGGACCTTCCTCGAATGGGGGAGTAGTTTTTGTGATGAGACATATCTTGCTTCCAGATTCAGTGTTGTGACGTAAAGCAAGAATATGTGATGAGACTAGTACTATGCTTATGTCTTGACATCTGTGACATAAATCTAGTCTAGTATCTTGCTTCCAACCTAATGGTTGTGACGTAAAGCAAGAAGATGTGATGAGACTAGTACTGTGCTTTCGGCTTGACAGTTGTGACGTAAAGCCAGTCTAGTATCTTGCTTCCAACCTGATGGTTGTGACGTAAAGCAAGAAGATGTGATGAGACTAGTAATGTGCTTCCGGCTTGACAGTTGTGACGTAAAGCCAGTCTAGTATCTTGCTTCCAACCTGATGGTTGTGATGTAAAGCAAGAAGATGTGATGAGACTAGTACTATTCTTCTAGCTTGATAGTTGTGACGTAAAGAAAGTCTATTATATTGCTTCCAACCTGATGGTTGTGGTGTAAAGCAAGAATATGCGATGAGACTAGTACTCTTCTTCCAGCTTGACAGCTGTGACGTAAAGCCAGTCTAGTAACTTGCTTCCAACCTGATTTTTGTGACGTAAAGCAAGATGATGAGACAAGACTAGCACTGAGCTTATGGCTTGACAGTTGTGATGTAAAAATAGTCTAGTATCCTACTTCCAGCTTGATTGTTGTGACATAAAGCAGGACGATTTTCTTGCTTCCATCTTGAATGTTGTGACGTAAATCAAGACTATGATATGAGACTAGAACTGTGCTTCCATCTTGACAACTGTGATGTAAAGCCAGTCTAGTATCTTGCTTCCAGCTTGATTTCTGTGACGTAAAGCAGGACAAGTTTCTTGCTTCCAGCTTGATTGTTGTGACGTAAAGAAAGACGAGTACTGTGCTTCCATCTTGACAATTGTGACTTAAAGCCAAACTAGTATCCTGCTTCCAGCTTGATTGTTGTGACATAAAGTAGGATGAGTTTCTTGCTTCTAGCTTGATTGTTGTGACGTAAAGAAAGACAAGTATTGTGCTTCCAGCTTGACAGTTGTGATGTAAAGCTAGTCTAGTATCCTGCTTCCAACTTGATTGTTGTGATGTAAAGAAGGATGAGTTTCTTGCTTCCATCTTGATTGTTGTGACGTAAATAAAGATGAGTACTGAGCTTCCATATTGATAGCTATGACATAAAGCCAGTCATGTATTATGATGAGCTAGCCTCGTGCTATGATGATGATGTATCAGTTTTATACTAATACATATTGATGCAGATGATGATTGCATTCCTTTGGGAATGATGATGTTGCCGATGAAGACAAATTCCGATGATTTATCTATAACACATGAAGGCAGTAGTTCAACATAGTTCAAAATGGTCAGACAAGATCCCATGATCGGATTACCATATTTTCGAGGAGAGGCATCGGAGGCACCTGAAAATCATTTATTCATCTGTGAAAATATATGGGAAGAAAAGAAGATCATAGATGAGGAAACAAAACTCATGCAATTATCTATCGCACTAAGAGGTCATGCACTAGACTATCACATGAGCCTTGATGTAAAAAGTCGACAAGAAGTACCAAATATTGGCGTAGAGGTGAAGAAGATATTGGTAAACGAGTTTTAGAATCCAAGCTCAGAAGACCAGTACATGAATAAAATGATTGAAATCAGGAAGAAGCATGGTGATTATGTCCGAGAAATTGACCAAAGGTTAAAACATTTGAAAGGTAAGTTGAAGTATTCAATTAATGACATGAAAGATGGGCAACTATTTGTGAAATCATCGTTAACACGCTTGAAGTATCCTTTGAGACAACAAAAGTTCCAAAATCAAACAGAGGCTTTGCAAGCAGCCTTGCAATTGGAAGAAAACTAGTATTAGTAGATTGATCCAACAATAGAGGATTGAAGGAGGATTTGGAGAATCTAACATTTCAACTGAACTAGAATAAGGGAAAAGAGAAGAGAGAAGATGTTTGTTGTACATTATGCAGGACATAAGGAGATCATAAGAATGAATGTCCAACTTTTGTGCAATACTTGGCATCAGGGGTGTCAAACCCCTTGCCAACAGGAGGACCATGGTGCAATATTTGTAAGACACATGGGCATGATCCATATCATTGTCCAATGATGTAGAAGTATAAGATAGTACCAAAGAGTTCACACTGCAATTTTTGCAAATCAGTGAGTCATGATGATAAGGACTATAGAACATTGTAGCTAATGAGAGAAAGGACTTCAGACACTCACAGAGTGTAAGAAGAGATGATGACAGGGAAAGATGCACTGCAGTTAAACAATGTTCCACCACCATTCAAACTCGCACATCCACATTACAAAAATGTGCAGCCACAGTATAATCATGCACAATATAACCATGTACCCCAATACAATGCACCATGAGGAGATAGAGATGGATTCAGAGGTAGAGGTCGAGGTAGAGGAGGACTTGGATAAGGTAGAGGGCCAATAGTATGCCACAAATACCAAAAACCAGGACATTATGCAAGTGATTGTCCACTTCCACCTGTGACATGTATGTATTTTCATGCAATAGACCATGACATAGAAGACTGCCCAACACTCTTGGGAAAGATTTAGGGAAAAAGGAACCAGAACAACCAGAATGTCCAGTGGATTTATGCAGAAGTTAGGAATGATGGAAATAATATCAATATAGTTACTCAAGGAGGAGCCAAGATAGGAGCTGATGAAACAAAACAAGATCCATGTCAACACCAATGGGTAAAGAAGAATATATAGCCACATAAGAATTTTGATGCACGAAAAGAGAAGGAAACATTTAAGAAATCTAGACAGGAGATTCTCAAAGAGAATATTTCGTATCTGCATCAATTACACAGTAGAATAAGGATCCACCAAATGTACGATATGCCATATTCAATGGATCACACCAGTAAAGGAAAACCTTTAGAGAAAGTAAGTACCATAAAGACTTTTCTGCAATCCTGGGTTAATATATTAAATGATCCATTATCCATTAAGGTCTTACAGAATCTACTATAAATATGTAACACAAAGTTTGAAGGGAATTTATAGCATAAAACAATCAATCATCTCCATACAATAAGAAGAACAAGCAGGGAATTCAGGCTAAATGCCAACATTGGGGATTTCAACATGGGAGATATCATACTTGATTTAGGCTCTGAAGTAAACATCTTTCCTAAGAAGACATGGCAGTGTATGGGGGAACCCACATTAGGCTATTCACATGTCCAGTTGAAACTAGAAAATTAGCACAAAGTGTTACCAATTGGAAGACTTAAAAGTGTGACAATAGATTTGGATGGATTGCACACTGTGGCAGATTTCAAAGTGACAAAGATCGTATATGGCACAACACCTTACCCAACATTACCTGGATTGGATTGGGAATTTGATAACCAGGATGTAATCAACCTGAAGAAAAGGAAAATGACTTTTGAATTAGGTGAATATAGATTTATTACACCACTAGATCCTTTAGAAGTAGAAAGATTTGTAGAGGTGACCTGTTTGGATTTGGAAGAAATAAATCAGTTATACATAACCACTGCATGAGAAGAATATTATGTCAACCCAACTGCACATGGGGTACTTAGCTAGAGAAGTATTACATCGTGTTCTTCAAACTTATACACAAGTCTAGAGAATTGGCACTAGAGACTACATGAAGTCTCCACAAGGAGCTACACAAGAATAGATTGCGCAGTAAGGTCAGTTGGTTCAGAGATAAGGGAACCTCCCAGTTTTCATGGGTTGAACAACTTAGAGGAATTACTAAAAAAATATGAGGATGAAGTTTTGGAAAATCATAGGTTGTTATCCCTAGATATCGCACTGAAGGAAACACCTGCAATATGGTGGGGTGTGCACAAATAAACAATGCAGGACAGGTATCAGTGTAAATGACTATTGCACATTAGATTTGGTGCAAAAACTGGGAGAAACATAGTGTAGAAGTATGATGGGTGAGGAGGACTATTTGAGCACCTATAGAAATTCATAACACAATGGAGGATGACACCACTAGAGGAATGGCCTCACCACTTCATTCATACATTGGAAGGTATCCCAGGGAACTGATACATATACCAAGAGATGCACAGAGGCATTATAGAATGGACAAGATTACAACATAATTTTGTGATAACCTTCTCATTTGAGAATGAGAAACACAAAATTCATTCAGCTCTCAAGATAATATGGGGAGTGATATTTTTTCACGAACCAGAGGTCGAAATTATAACAGAATATCAACAACATAATAGACATATAGTCAAAGAGTTACTCTCATGTTATCGTATCAAGGAGGAGGCACCAAATGAATATGATCCATGTGACATTCATATCATAGAGATTGAAGGAGAGAGAGGTGGAAGGTCCATCTCTAGATTTAGAGGCATTTTTTGAACCAATCGAAGTCAATAAATTCAACATTGGGATAGAATAAAATCCTAAAATGGAAATAATTGGAGACTATTGGGATGAGCAGACACTAGAAAGAAAAACAGATTTACTACATGAATACAATGACTTGTTTCCATCAACATTTTCAGATATGAAAGGAATAGAAGGTGAGCTAGGTGAGATGAAGATACCCCTAAAACCAGATGCTAGACATGTCAAACAAAAACATTACAGACTGAATCTGGGGTATAAGCAGAAATTTACCGAATGTTGGGACCTGGTATCATAGAACCAATGGAGGAATCTAAATGGATCAGTCCCATGGTAGTCCAGGAAAAAAAACAAGGGGGGTCATGATTTGTGTAGATTTGGGGAAATTAAATGATTCTTGCTTACATGATCCTTTCCCTACCTCTTTTATAGATGAGGTCTTTGAGAATTTATGAGGATAGGAAGCATACTCATTCACATGTGGATTCTTAGGTTACCATTAGATCAAAATAACTCTAGAAGATATGTATAAGACTACATTTGCTATAGAATGGGGATCCTACCAATATATAGTCATGCCCTTTGGATTGAAGAATGCACCAACTATATTTTCAAGGGTGGTCATAGATTCTTTTAAGGAGTTTATACATCAGTTTTTAGAAGTATATCTAGATGACTAGACTGTCTTTAGTATTTTGAAATATCATGAAGAATTCCTAGGACTAATGTTGGAAATATGCATTCAATGTTAGATATCATTAAACATCAAGAAAATCATTTTTGACACACCTTTTGGGATATTGTTGGGAAATATAGTGTGCAAACATGGTTTAATAGTTGACCTTGATAAGATTGTTGTAATTCGGAACTTACCACCACCAAAGTTAGTGCACCATCTAATAGCCACACTGGGACATACAGGGTACTACATAAAGTTTATCAAGGGGTATGCATAGATTTTTGCACCGATGGAAAAGTTGTTGAAGAAGGATACCATATTTCAGTGGAATAAGGATTGTCAGGAGGGATTGGATACCTTGAATAAGAAGATGGTGATAAAACCTATATTAGTGTTTCTAGATTGGGAAAAAACATTTCATGTGCATGTAGATGCATCAACAATAACACTTAGAGAAATTCCGACGCAACAAGGAGCATGGGACTTGGATCATCCTATAGTTGTTGCAAGCAGGAACCTATCTGAATTTGAGAAGAATTACAACACCACATAAAGAGAAGGTCTCGCGATGGTATATGCACTTCATAAATTCATACATTACTTATTGGGAAATAATTTTAAAATGTTCATAGATCATTCTTCCCTAAAATATCTAGTCAACAAGCTAGTGTTGGGGGGGGAGGATCTGTAGATGGTTGTTATTATTCCAAGATTTTGATTTTGAAGTAATAGTAAAACCACGGAAGATGAATGCAAGAAATGATCACTTTTCAAGGATAACCAATGGAGAAGAACCTACTAAATTAGAAGAAAACTTCCTCGATGCACAGTTCTTTTCAATACAGGTAGCTAATGAATACTTCATTGATGTCATTGAGTTCTTAAGTATAGGAGTTGAACCAAAGGATTTTACTACCACGCGGAAAAAAAAACTGGTAGTCAGAGGAAAAAACTATCAACTCATTGCAAAACATTTATACAAGATGGGTGTAGACAACATCTTGAGAAGGTGTTTATTGGAACATGAACGAACCAGGGTTTTAGTAGAAGCTCATGAAGGTATAGCTAGAGGACACTATGCAGGAAAAGCTACCATGTAGAAGGTATTGCGCATAGGTTTATGGTGGCCAACAGTTATTAAAGATGCCAAATAATATTGCCAAAACTGTTATGTATGTTAGAGAGTTGGAAAACCCAACAGGAGGGATGAGATGCCCCTAAGACCACAAGTAAATCTTTGGGTATTTGAAAAATGAGAAATATATTTTGTCGACCCTATTAATCCACCAGCAAGAAG
>JZKD02S1890014.1:401932-431175 GCA_000966675.3 Picea glauca
AGTCAATTTCATGAAAAAGTAGACTTGGGCACTGATGGGAAAACCCAAACTAATATATTCCCCTATCAGGCTTCGCATGGCTAATCAGCAAGATGTAAACCCATTTGGACGATTAGAGCATGTCCCAGTGGACATTTATGGAGTAAGAACCTTTGCATATTTTGAGGTAATTGAAATTGTTGATGATAGTTGCCCTTACCTTGCATTGTTAGGAATTGATTGGGGCTTCGACAATTTTGTTGTTGTTGATTTAAAGAAATGATGCATGACATTTGAGAAAGTTGTCCTTAGGGTCGTTGCACCTTTAGACCCAGATGAAGGTTCACGATACACAAAACCTATAAGAGAAGAGGACCACACATTTGAACTGGAAAACATCTACAAATTAATAGCCAGACAACAGGATTATATCAACCCTGCAACTAATGAAAATCTGAGCTGGCGAAGTGACAACACATGTTCATCCAACTCAGAAGAAGCGCTGGAAAACTGGAAAACCTAGATGTACAAAGTATCTACAAGAAGATGTGCTAGGCTAACCAGAGAAGTTCGTTGGATTGGCACAATAGTGAATGATCTACCCACATTTGATGGGCTAAACCCCTTAGAGAACTTCTTATCAGAATTTAAGACAAGTGTACCAACACAACATAGGTTGTTGGCAATGGAGGAGGCCATGAAAGCCACCCCATCGATATGGTGGGGGACACATAAAAGAAATATTACACACTGGACACAATGCTGAACTTTGATGACAGCATGGTTTTCAGCACAAGAAGGAAGCGAAGAAGCATGGTACACAGGTCGAAGCTTCCCAAAGGACCATGTACGAATCTGCGAAAAAGATTGGAGTGGCATTCCTAGAGAAAAATGGGTACACAGATTTGTCAATACGCTAGATACCACCCCAATTAACTGGTACCTTCAAGCAGAGTTGTGCCTTGTCACTTCAGAATGGGAAGGTATGACCCAGAATTTTATAACCACCTTTCTGTTTGACAATGAATTTCCTTCTATAGATCAAGCACTATAGATGGTGAGACAAAAAGTATTTGAGGAGGCATCTGGCCTCCCTTTGGAGCAAGAAGAGGATGAATGGATTGCGCCCCTCCAGAAACTGCAGACCTACTACAACATTAATGCTGACAAAGATGATGACCCAAGAAAGGTGAATATTGTGAAAACAGAAGGTCAAAGAAATGTGGAAGGACCAGGAGTTGAACTACCATTCATTGGACAGCCGATAAAAATAAAGAAATTCAATATTAGGACAGAGTAAAAACCAAAGCTTGCCAATGTCGGAGATTACTAGGACGCTGCTTCCATTGACAAAATCATAGAATTATTGCATGAGTATCATGACTTGTTCTCGACCAAGTTCACTAATATGAAGGGAATCAAAGGACCTATGGGACAAATGAGAATACCTTTGAAACTATATGCAAATCCAGTCAATAAAAGACCCTACAGATTGAACCCGAAATATAAGGAAAAAGTGAAGACTGAACTCGACAGAATGCTGGAAGTAGGGATTATTGAACCTGTCGAAGATTCTGAGTGGATTATCCCCATGGTAGTGCAAGATAAGAAGACAGGTGAGATCAGGATTTGCGTAGATCTCAAGAAGTTGAATGATGCTTTTCTACATAATCCTTTCCCTGCACCTTTCACAGATGAAGTGTTGGATAACGTGGGAGGCCAAGAAGTATATTGTTTTACAGATGGGTTTTTAGGATACCACCAGATATGCATCGCCAAGGGGGACCATCATAAGACCATGTTTTCCACAGAGTGGGGATCCTACCAATATACAGTAACGCCATTAGAACTGAAGAATGCCCCAGCCATCTTTTCCAGGGTGGTGGTTGAAGCACTCAAAGAATTTTTACATAAATTTTTAGAAGCATACTTTGATAATTAGACAATTTTTAGTTTATTGAAAAATCATATTTAATGTCTAAGGTTAATGTTAGATAAATGAAGATAGTTTCAAATTGATTTGAATTTCAAGAAGTGCATCTTCTTCTCACCATTTGGAATATTATTAGGTCATATTTTATGCAAGCAAGGATTTTTGGTGGATCCATCCAAAATTGCAATTATTGTTGATTTACCACCACCTACTTCAGTTAAACAACTGCACACTGTGCTAGGACACACTGGCTATTACAGGAAATTTATCAAAGGATACGCTCAGATTACTGCGCCAATGGATAATTTATTAAAGAAAGACTGTCAGTTTGGTTGGATAGACGAATTCCAACATAGCTTCGACACACTGAAACAAAAGATGGTCACTACGCCTATTTTAGTCTTTCCCAACTGGAGAAAGGAATTTCATGTGCATTTTGATGCATCTCCTATTGCATTAGGAGAAATACTGGCACAACCGAGAGAAGGGGACATGGATCATCCATTATCATTTTTCAGCAAAAAGCTCTCCACAGCTGAAATCAATTACACTACTACAAAGAGAGAGGGACTAGCCATGGTGTATGCATTGCAAAAATTCTTCCACTACTTGTTGGGAGGACACTTTAAAATGTTTACTAATCACTCCGCGCTAAAATACCTAGTCAACAAGCCAGTGTTGGGGGGGAGAATATGCATATGGCTTCTCCTGTTTCAAGAATATGATTTTGAGATCATAGTTAAGCCAGGAAGAATGAATAAGGGCCCAGACCACCTATCAAGGTTGGAGCATGGAGAAGAACCTACTAGTCTTGAGGGAACACTACAGGATGCAAAAATTCTCGCCATTAGAAATATTGATGACCACTTCGCAGACATAGTCCAGTTCCTATCAACAGGAATAGCTCCAGCCGAATACATAATTCTGCAAAAGAAACAGCCAATGGTGCGCTCTGCAGATTTTTCACTGATAGCTGGTCAGCTATATAAAATGGGACCCGATGAGATCCTAATAAGATGTGTGATGGAGGTAGAACGCCCTATGGTCCTCGAAGAAGCTCATGAAGGCATTGCAGGAGGACATTATGCAGGAAAACAAACTGCGCAAAAGGTTCTGTGAGCTGGCCTTTGGTGGCCTACGTTACATAGAGATGCTAAAGAATATGCCAGAGCATGCGATGTATGATAGTGAGTTGGAAAACCATCCCAAAGAGATGAGATGCCATTAGCACCACAGATGACCTTACAAGCATTTGAAAAATGGGCCATTGACTTTTTGGGACCTATAAACCCACTAGGAAAGTGCACAGGAGAAAGGTATATTATCACTGTGACAGAATACCTGACTAGATGGGCCGAAGAAAGAGCATTCAAGGACTGTAGTGCAACTATAGTTGTGTGTTTTATATTCGATGACATAATAACCAGGTTTGGATGCCCTAAGGTCCTTATGAGTGATCAAGGTACACACTTAATTAATAAGACAGTTGAAGCCTTGACTGAAGAATTTGCAGTCCACCATCAGAAGAGTACACCTTATCATCCACAAGAAAACAAAATGGTTGAAGCATTCAACAAGATCTTGGAGACAACATTGACAAATATTTGCAGTGTGAACAAGGATGACTGGGATTTAAGAGTACCAACACTACTCTGGGCTTATAGAACCACTTGCAAGAAATTAACAACGTAAACTCCTTTCAAGTTGGTTTATGGTCTTGAAGTTGTTGTCCCAATGGAGTACTTGGTACCAAGCTTAAGAATTGTTTCATTTACATACATGGATGATACTGGCGCTATTCATGAGAGGCTATCACAGTTGGTCGAACTAGAAGAAGACAAATTCATTTCAAGCTTCCATCAACAAATTCAGAAGGAACGAGAAAAGGCCTATCATGACAGACACATCAAGAAGAAGATATTCAGGCAAGGTGATTTAGTCATGGTATATGACAGTAATTTTATAAAATACCCTAGGAAGTTCAGACCGCATTGGCTCATACCATATGAGATTGTCTATGTTACAGAAGGTGGAGCTGTGCAGCTGAAGACATTGAAAGGAGAATGGAAAAAAGGCTTAGTGAATGGCAGTTAGCTAAAGTTGTACTATGACAACCAGCTGCCTCGCAGCTCTCAGTAGAATCAGGAAGACAAGGGTCCAAGTACTAGGTGCAGTTGAAACTGGGTACAAGACACAAAAAAGACAATATGCACAAGGATGGAAAGGAGGCATAAAGAAGAAAGCAAGGGCTGCACTACGTAGTCAAAAGTCAAAGAAAAACAAGAGGATCGGATCTCAAGTGCCTCAGGATGAGTCATAGGTGAGTGTTGGGGTCCTGTTGGCCCTAGGTTATGGAAGGAAGCGAAGAACGACGAAGAAAAGGTAAAAAGCGAGCTGCATGAGAGACATAGTGGTTGTCACTGGGTCAAAGTGAGCAAAAGAATAGAGAAGATGGAGTGAAGTGCAGAAAAGCAAGTTGTTGGATGAGGAGATCGAGCATGACAGATCAACAAGGAGGATAGATCGAGGATGACTCAGGAAGTGGAAAAATCCAGCATTAGATGCCTTGGAGAATTGTGATATGGAGAAGGACAGACAGGCTGGTGAAGCCCGGAAAGAATGGGTCAAGTTGACCTAGGGTTGTAGACACTTAGGGATTTTGGTAATTAGGGTTTTGACACCTAGGTTTCAACCTAAGGTTGTCGATGAGGGATTGTAATGTATAAATAGAGGTCGAGAGGACCTAGGTTGGGTCGATACTATAGTTGAGCCTTATTGTCGATTATTGTTCATCAGAAGAATAGTGTATTAAGGGTGAGAGAAGTGCTAAGAGAGAGAGCCTTCTGGTATTGTAAGATCTTTAGTTGGGTGCGAAGATCAAGTCCTGCAGCTGGGTGCACAGGAAGGGAGAGAGAAAGAGAGATGGAGAGAGAGGATCTGTTGGCCAAGAGAACAGATCAGAACTGTAATCTTTATCTTAATATATCATAAGAACATTTCTGTGGACATAGCCCTAGAGAGAGGGTGAACCAAGTACATCTGTTGTCATGTGTGTGATTGATTCTTTGAGCTATGATGTTGTTATATTATTATCTGCATTATTGTATTAGATCATATCTATAGCTGTGAACGATAGATCTAGCTATTTTAATGATAGATGCATGTTATGTTGTTGTTGTAATAAGAACCACTTGATATTCCCCTAGTTGTAGACATCTCTGTCCTGCAACCCCCTCATAGATGCTTCAGGTGAGACTGCATATGCTTCAAAGGTTTTGCCGAAAGGGTCAGTAGATAGGGCTTGTTGGTGCGCTCTTGGATTTGAACCCTGGGTCTGCCCCTATGCCAACAGATACCAACAGAGGGGACATGGGCATTGTTCTTAGAGACATCAATGATGGCATGACGAGGTTTGCCAACAATCTAATGGCTTGCAATTTGTTGAGGAAGTGAAGGAAAGAAGATGCTCTAGCAAGAGTCATCGCAGTCACTGTGCAATGTGTGAAAGGGGTAATGTTTAGTTGGGTTCCCTACCTCCTGAAATAATTCTTTATCGACTACAGAGACGCACATGATAATGGAATTGAGTTCCATTATTTTTGGCTCCTTATCTTCTTTGCATTGGTCACTTGGCAGGAGCCAATTTTTTTTTCTATTATGGATAGGAAAGGGAAGTGCTCAACATCCATGTATGAATCCCTCTAGCAAGCCCAGGATACCAAAATTCAGCAAGTGAATAACATGATGTTTGGTATTCTTCTTGAAGGTATAAAACAATGAATAGCCAATGTGTGTTGCATTCCTATGGAAGTGGTCTAGGAGTCTGAAGGGATAGCTCGTTTTAAGGCATCCAGGCACCATATGTGGATCCATGTTGTAAGGGATCAAAATAAGAAATGTTTGGAGATGTAGTATTGTGTCACTAGGGAAGAGTTTGATTGGATAATCAAAGACTAGACAGAATAGTGGAAGGTTCCAGTAGAAAAACCAGTAGTAACAACATCATCCAAACCTAAGGGACAAGCCAAGGCATGCCCATCAACAAAGACAAATGTCTCGACTACTAACACCAAGAAGGTTGGAGCGCGCACTTAGGTGTCTGGAAGAAACACAGTGCCTAAAAGGCTAAGGAGGACAACAATGGTGCCTAGGGAAAATGTTCAGGTGGATGCCAAGAATAGAGAGAACTCTCAAGCTAGTGAAAAGGGGACACAAACGACAATGAGTGGGGCACAACCCTCGCTAGAAAAAATAACTACAACGCAGGTGAAGGAAATATGAAAAAAGATGAAATACACCAAGATGGCCCCAGTCATCACCCTGACAGAGGATGATGTTGAGTTTGTGGCGGACAAGGTCCAGGATATGGGGGAAGATGTGGTCCGCGTCGCAAAATCACATCGAGATGAGATCATGACCAAACTCATAGAATTCCATGATACTCTACAACAACTACAAATTCATACAATACAACAGGCTATAATGCAACATCCTGAAAAGACACAACAACCTGAAAAGACATAGCAATGCCCTGCGCAGAGAGAAAAAGATGATATAGTTCAGATAGTGGTGAAAGGAAGTGACATATCCATGGTTACACAGCAGATGGTCAGATTTGATCATGAGACCGCACAAAACCCCATGTGGGACATAGAGAAATTTGAGTTGGTCATGGTGTAGATACCCATGAAAGCACTATACAAACTCCAAGCTAGTGTAATGAAGGAGGTAAAATCTAGAGAATGCGCAAATGACACCAACTTGGAATTTGGTAAGGGGGTCACAAAGATGTTACAGATTACCTATGACCAGTTGAATTCGGAGAAGGAGGAGGAAAAAGAGTGCACAGACAAGCTAGAGAAGGGGCTAGCAACCGCATTCCAGACAACGCACAAACAACAGATAGGAGCGCAGATGAAAATATAAAGATCATTGCGCAAATAGGCGAGGGATATAGGAAGTAGATAGAGGAGTTGAAATAAAAACTTAATCCTACGATTCCTCTTGAGGTCTGAGAGAAGAGAGAACAACAAGCATCCTTCCAGACAAATGAGATGGATAGGGAAGCCAAGGAAGTCACAAAACTATTTGACATAACTACGCAATTGTGGACTACTTTGGAGGAGGATAAAAAGGTCCAAAAGTTGGACCAGAAAGAGGAGAAAATAAATGTTGCAATGCAGGAGTTGAAGAAGTGATATAAATCCATGAGCATCACAAAACACTTGAAGGGCATGCAGGAGATGAATACCCTGCAGGCAGACTTAAAAGCTGCACAGATCAATAAGCAAGCAAGGTAGGCCCAGTTGGAGACCCTCTAGGAAAAAACAGCGCAGATAATTGCAGATATGGAGGAAGATAATACAAGTATAGTTCAGGCACATACATAGAGCACAACATTTTTGCAAGAACAGATAACAACGCATATGGTCGAGGTGCTAGCAGAGAAAGTTGTGCAAGTGAAATAAAAAGGGAAGGAACTAGTAGAAAAGTTCCATAGCTTGGAGAAGGCATTACAGAGAGAACACACCACTTGAGTGGCTTAGGAGGAGATGCATGTCAGTGTTGGGGGCCTATTGATGCAAGACTATTTTGGGAGAAAGACCTATTTTGGGTGCATACCTATTTTTGGAAGAGAATGTCTATTTTTGGAGCACATGCCTTAGGAGGAAGGAAAGCAACATGCATAGAAAGAAGGAAAAAAACATGAAAATAGGGCTAACCATGTTAGGATTATGGATTTTGACAATATTGTAATCGCTATAAGCCAGTAGAGTAGTATAAATAAGTACCTAGGATGTCTAGGTTCAGGTGGGTTTTATTATGAACTTGTGGGTTGTTGATTAATGTGAGCTTTGCAATGGTTATTTTGGTAGAGCCGAACAAGCTATTTTTTTAGGGTTAGGTCACCATGTGCAGAACATGGCGTGATCTAGTTAGCCTCCCAAAGGGTACTTACCCTCCTTTTTTATTGTAATCCTAAAGATGTAATGCGTGCAACATAGATTTTGCAGCAAAATTAATAAAAGAGAAGAAGAGCCAGATATTTGTGGATGTAGATCAAGGAGGGGGTGAACCATGGTAAAATATTGTGTTTTATGTGTTATGAATGATTTCTTTTACTATTATGTTAATCATCAATTAAAGAATGAATGGTAAAACTAGTTATGACAACATGCATGCATAGTTGAGGGTGAATGAATCCTAGAAGTAGATGAATGATTAACAATGTTGATGCATAAGGGAAAGAAACAAACCATAGTCCCCACTCCTTCCTAGACTGCAAACACCTGAGTATTGTAGTCCCCCATAAATCTATCTCGGGTGAGACTGCGTTGTGAACTCTGTGTGAAGCATTGCCTTCTGGTTAACCAGGAGGGCCGATAGTTTTGATGGTTTTGTTGGAAACCTATTTGAGATCAGAACCTGGGTCAGCCCAAGTAACCAACAATGATCCCTTTCTCACTAAGCCCAAACATTATATTTTCATGTCTCTCTCTTAACAAATGGAAACCAAAGAAATATTCACCCACCACTTGGGAACTCATCCCATTGCTTGGGAGCTTAAGATAAAATCATGACATGAGGACTTAGGATATGACTTAGAATTGATTTAATATTTGACTTAGCCCCCTTGGAATAAGTCCTTTTCTTAATTCCTTAGCTCTCTTTCCCTCTCGTGGAGTCCTAGTCCCCCATACTCTTTTTTCTGACTTGGTCTACAGTCGTGATGTATTTTATTAATGTGTGTGCATGTGAATACACTTTACAATGCTAGGCTCATTGACCTTTCAACATCTATTCTTTCTGACTTAATTTCACAAAGACGCCCTGGGCTGAAACATATATAGACATTCAATTCAACCCAAAACATCATGTAGTGCATCATTTTACCTTATTACTATTATAAGAAAAACTTATTCCTTGAGGGAATTTATTCGTAAATGACATGTTTATTGACTCTTACAATGATGATGGGACAAAATTTAAATATTATTGATTAGATTGAAAATGTGGAATTGATCAAAATAAACTTATGAGATGCTTAAATAGATATTTTTATGCAATAATATGATAAATGAATAATAATGATTAGTTATGTTAATGATTTTGTATAGATTTGGTTATAGATATTTATTGAAAATACTAATAATAGCTTCCTAAGTGTGACATGGAACTATAAGGATATGTTGACACAAGACTCATCGATGAAATTTGGGACTCCATATTGATTCAAAAAGTAGTACTTGTCTGATTATTATGCTTTGTATAGTTGATTTGAATGATAAAAAATAATGATGAAAAGGATAGGTGAATGCAGACACAGGGAGCATGCTTGTTGATTTGACACACACATGGGTAACAGGGTTGTATGGAGCTATACCAGGTACTATCGAGAGAGGTGGAACAACTTCCTTTCTTTTACCTACTAGCACTCATACTGCGGCCGGAGTTAAAAAGTGTGGGATACTTTTTCTAAGTGGTTGCATGTTGCAGTGAGGGTAGGTAAAGGATTCAGTGACTCATGATGACTAGTTGAGGGGCATGCAATAAGGTGAAATCCTTATTCCTTAGCATCTATCAGTCTCTCAATAAGGGAAACGAAAGGAGTTAACAATGTCTCTGTATTTGCGCCAATTTTCCCATTGCTCAAGGTTAGATACTTGAAGGACATGTACACATGACACCCTTGGAGTATGTTAAGTAGGTCTTGAAGGGCATGGCATGCATGAAACCATTCGAGTATTTCAAGTAATTTCGGAAGGGCATGGTGTGCATGGCGTATTTGGTATCCTTTTGAAATTGGAATTGAAAGTAAAGGTGAAAAATAATTTAAGAGCATGGTACAAATAAAAAATATTCTTAAACTTTTCAAATAAGAAAAAACATCAATTATTTCCATCCTCTTAGAAATGATAAAAATTTAAATTGAAAGACTTAAATAATATTTTTTTTTTAGAGTAAAGTCAAAATAAAATAAACAATTAGAAAGTAAGCTTGACTTTCAAAATGGTGCATGTTTTTACTTTAGCTAATTAATTAATAGGAAAATCAATCTCATGAGAGCTCTTAAACCAATGAGAAAAGTTAGGGGAAGAATCCTAGTTTAATTTGAAAACATAAGCTAAAAAAAGGGTACGCTAGAGTTAAGTGGAGAATGTATTAAATAACTAAGACACAAAATATACTCATGCAACAAAAATAAGAATCTTGAAAGAAATCTAGGAAACACCAAGGAGAAAATCTAAGAGTCAAGAAAAGCTAAGAAACATCAAGGAGGAATTTTAGGAGAAAAATGGGTGAGAGAAATGATTTATTTTAAATTTTTAATTGGTAACTTCATGTGAATTTAGACATGTTATAAAAAGAAAGGTCTTGGGACAAGGGGGGATGAACACCATATTTTTGGATGGTTGTCATAATGACAATGGATCTTGAGAATTTTTATTGAGAGTTTGGACATTGGTTTGTCTTTGAGGTGGGAACCTCTAAGATTTTGAGCTTGAACATCAATTCGTTGCTTGCGGTTTGGGTATCTATACAGCCCTATTGCAGCTAGGGGGGCCTTGGGGGACTTTGGGGAAGAAGAATACCCATATATATCGGTAGGATGGTTAACTAGTGGGTTAATAAGCAATCAGAAAGCTCCTAACGAAATTGATTAATTGGTTAACTAGTGGGTTAATTCATATATTTTATTATTGCTATGCATTATGTATATTTTATTAAATATTTAAATTGGTTTCTATTCATTTCCTTTTACAACAACTTCAATATTATTACTAGTCCCTGTCGTAGGCATAGAGGGACTATAGAGATCGATAATTCAATGACCTCACATTAGTTTGTCCTTTGACCAGAAATATTTGCATAATATCTATTGATGGAGCTAGGGAACTAAAAACATTGAATTTTATATAATAAAAAGTACAGTATATGTAGTGATCTGATTGGATAATAGATTAGAGGTCTTATTGTTGGCTTTGCTATTCCCAATGTTTTATATGTTAGCATATCCAAAAAATCTCAACGTCTACAGTCTTTTTTAATCATATATTTTTCTTATGCATTGCTTGAAGGTGGATTAATGCTAGAATTAGTTCAAATGTTTGTCTTAGAATTTTTCTACTGCCATTGTATTAGATCATATATGCTACTTTTTTTATTTGTACTAATCATATTTAAATGTTTATATATGCAATCTTTATAGTGATCGATAATTCCAAAGTTTATAACGTTGTTGTCGCATGTATTTGTATTGAAATGTATTGACACTTTTTTTGAGGTTCTTGAATAGGCCCAACAACTTAAATGTTTACATGATGCGAGGTCCTCCAACAGGACTGACTGCTTAAATTTTTGCATACCGTGAGGTACTTAGACAGCCTAACAGCCTTAAATGTTTATCTAAATATGCTTCTTGGGGTACATTTTTCCTCGAAATTTTCCATACAATGTTGTAGTGATTTTGCAGAATATTGTTGTCCACCACCAGTTGAAGGCATGGTGGCTTAAATGTTTGCATATTGCAAGGTCCTTAGACAGCCTGATAGCCTTAAATGTTTATCTAATTATGCTTCTCAGAGTACATTTTTCCTCAAAAATTTCTGTACAATGTTGCAATGATTTTGCACAATATTGTTGTCCACCGCCAATTGAATAAGCATTCTATCTTTCATCCTTCTTCTAGCCTTGCAATGCAATTTCATCATCATTGAAGCTACATACATTGTTTATTGGTTCGGTGACTGCTTCTTCTTTGACGGTTCGTCAGTTGCTACTTGTTGTTGTTTCTTGGTTCACAATTCGACCTGTGCTTCCTTATTTCATCATTTCAGAGTAAGTTTCCATGTCATAGTTTCATTTTCTATTCCTTCTTTGATGTTTAGTGTTTGCAGTTTGCAAGTAAGAATGTTTGTTTATTTCTACTTCCATGCTCATCGTATGTTTTTGGTTCCTTCTATGCTTCAGCTGCAGTTTCGTAATCATTGGAGATACATATGTTGTTTACTAGTTCAATGGTTGTTTCTTGTTTGCTGGTTCATTGGTTCGCCAGTTTCTGGTTGTGTTTGTTTGGCTCAAGTTTATGCTCTAGGGCCCTGGGGATATAGTTGGTTGTGTTTGTGCTTTATCACTAGTTTGGTGCTTGTTGTTTTCTTTTGTTTGATTCATCTTTGCAAGGTTGGGGTCCTGTTCCGGTAGTTGGAGTTTTTTTTTTTTTTTTCTTTTGTATTATTATTATTTTTTGGGTGCTTTATGGTGTTCAACCCCTGCACCCATAGGTGGACATGCAGTTATGTTATTTTCCCTATTTGGCGAGGTCGATATATGTTCTGCTATGATATTTTGTTGGTGCTTCGGTGTTGACATGATAGAAAATAGTTGCATGAAAATTAGTTCAAGAAGTACATGTGAAATTGCAATATCCGTTGTTTTTTTGATAAAATAAAACATATACAGGCTACATTTATAAACCATGTATGGTGAAATGTGTCCATATAACAATACATGTTGTTTATCCTCTACACATACTAGTGTTCCCACGATACAATTTGTCTTGTACTTGAGATAAGAAATGTACAACAAAGATTTTGCAAAATTATATTATTTCCATGTCTGGAACCATATCTGGGTAGTTTGCCACGAAAAACCAAAATCTTGTATTGTGGGCACAACAGTATGTGTAGAGGATAAATAACATGTATTTCCATTGGTGGAAGCATATATGGATACTTTTCCATGGAAAACCAAAAATTGTTTAGCTACGGCCATGCAATTTCGTAATATTTTGTGGCTTGTAATATATTTTGGGCGGGGAAAAAAAATTACATATTTACAACTATGGATGGAGAAGCACAAAGGTTCATGTTTCTCCCTATCTTTTAGACAATTCGTTGAGTCTCTTTTACTATATGTACATATTACTTTGTCTCTGGTGCATACCAGTTTTCGTTAATGTTCATTGTATTTTGTGTGTTCCCACATTCAAACAAACAAAATAGCTGGAGAAAACCATGAAGTCTTGACTGCATCGGTTGAGGAGGAGATAGAAAGGTGCATGCTTTCCTATATTTTAGACTATTCGTTGAGTCTCTTTTACTGTATATACATATTACTTGTTCTCCGGTGCATACCAGTTTACATTCATGTTCATTGTATTTTGTGCATTCCCACATTCAAAAAAACATAATAGCTGGAGAAAATGATGGAGTCTTGACTGCATCAGTTGAAGAGGAGATAGAAAGGTGCATGCTTGTACTATTATTTCACATGTCATTGTTTTGTATTTCATTTTATTGTCTGTATATGTGTTCACCTAGTTTATTGTATGTAGATGTTGCGTACCTTCGTACATAATAGCTTATCTTCATTACATGTCTTCTTGCATACTAACCTACTTCATGTTCCTTGTATTTTCCCTACATTGCTACATTTAAACAAACAAGATAGCTGGAGAGGACGATGGACTCTTTAGCAGGAATGTAGATGGGAAATTACAGAGGTGGATACCTGTACTCTTATTTCATATTCTAGTGTTCATTTTT
Organism: Picea glauca; assembly: GCA_000966675.3. Lineage (NCBI taxonomy): Eukaryota > Viridiplantae > Streptophyta > Pinopsida > Pinales > Pinaceae > Picea > Picea glauca. The sequence goes on from JZKD02S1890014.1 coordinate 415,391, forward strand.
TCATTTACTGTCTATATATTTGTTGTTCTTATTCTACTGCTTTGCACCTTTCTTATTTTTTATTTTTTCTTTGTTCTTTTCTTCCTTCAAATATAATATTTTTTTGCATATTCTCATGTGAATCGTATTCTGTTTGCTGTTACATTATAATAAATAGAAGTGTTTCTATTTATTTTACATGTATGTTTTCATATTAACTTGCCTTGATGTCCATTACATATTCAACGTTGCTACCTTGGAAGAAACAGGTTGGTTGGACAGGAAGATGAATTGTTCTATGCAACAACATAGAGTTTTGTGGTACAATATTCGAAAAGGTATACCAACTGTGCTAGTAAATTAAATATACAAACCGAGTGGGGGCATATAATATTAGACTAGAAAATGATGGCTTGGAAGCAATGGGCCATTTTTCCCTCCCTATTTCTACTATTTCCATTTTATATTATCTCTTTTGTTTTCTAATTGATCTGCATAGTGGTCTTTCCGAAAATGCCTTGGTTCATCGGTTGGCAGATGAATGGTTTCACATGTATGGTCATGATTCTACCTTATTACATACTTACCCACTTTGTCGATTGCGGGTGTCGGGCTGGCAGGTTCAATATTTCTCCCCTGGCTTCTCGGGGTCCGCGATATACAGATTGGTCGTGGTGCCCCGCCCTCACGCCCTGTTTACTATTACACATTTTTCCAGTCAAAAAAATCAGATGCATATAATTTTATGCTTGTTTAGTACTTATGATGGACAATATACCATGCATATGCTTGTTATAATTATTTTGTGGTAGTCACCATTTTCATAAAAAAAAATGAAGAGAATGGGGATACAGATCTTATTTCCCCAAAACATACCTCCTCACTTAACAGGCACACGATGATTCAAATAATTTACACATGGTTCAAGAAGAATGCATTAGGTGACATTATTTATTCCTTCTGATGTTCATTTGCACATTCTTGCATCAAAAAAATTTGGACTAGTGACATGGCCATGAGTAGTCAGTCATCCTAGACATCAACAGACCAACAAGGCCAAAGGTAAAGATGCATATGCTCTACTTCTAGTATTCTTACCAAAAAAATATCCTCGACTATTTATTCATCTATGGCATGGTGAATATGTTGATGTCATCTGCAATACATGGTTTGCAGCTCACAAGAAGTATCAACAAGTACAAGCGAGACATCGAATATAACGCAGGTTCCACAGACTAAGAGGTGTGGTTGAAAAAATCTGGCTCCATAGTGCATCGAAGTTATGCATGTACTTGCAGACTTATGCCAGTGAAAGAAGAATACAAAAAAAAAATGCACAATACCATTCACTTTAGTTTTCCTGTTCAAAAATTGTCACTGGGTCTAGAGTTGTAACACCCAAAGTACTATCAATAGAGGGCTTGAACAACCACCAAACTGGACAAGTGGTCATCGGGGACATGATGGTCATCTATAGCACCTACTTGGACAAGGAAAAAAAAACTAGATCCATTATGCATGTTGACATGGAAGACAAGGAGGCCATGATGACAATGACACTGACTATTCCTACACAACTTGTCTAGAAACATGCAGAAAAGATATTGTCGGGTAATGGCATATCCATTACAAATTTTAATATGTTTCCCAAAACAGTGTATGACCGTGGTGATTTTGATCGGATTATAACGAAACAAGTATTGTGGAAAAAATTCTTGTTGTTTTTTTCATAATATTGTTTCATCCCGGATGTGACTATCAGCCAGCTTGCACATAGCAGTGATATTTACCCAATCAGAACCATTGGTGCACCTATCACACTGGCAAGAAAACTTGGCTCAAAACACATTCTCCATATAAAAGATGGAGAGTCAGACAACGACAAAGCAATGGTACCTCTTTCCATATCCAGTTTTGTCCTTTACTTTCGCATGGTCATGTATCTCGGGTAAGTTACACAAATATTGCACTATTCCATGTTGTAGTTGCAATTGTTCGATGCCTATTCAAATTTTTTTTCGTCAATGGAACAACAATTGCATAAAGGGAAGTTTCCATTTATGCTCTTCAAAAATATAACAAAGAAAAGGGATGCTAGAGAAAGGATCTTTCGCACAACCCAAGCAACGTTTGTAACAGAGTTGCGAGCAGATATAGTACAGGATCTGAAGAAACTAGCTAGCTCTACAACTGTTGTGCATATACATCCACAGAATCATCCTCACTTTGCTTATACAAATAGCCTTCACCAAATTTCTACGGCTTGTTTTATTTTATTTTATTTTATTTTATGAGGGAGGGTTGCAGTTGTGTATTATATTGTTCAATGTATTAATTCCCATGCTCACGTTTCCAGGTTGAAGGTGTTTTGGTTGCATTGAATGTGTACTCGACCCCCTTTGAACCTATATGTGTGAAATGCAACTCTCCTGCTTCTGCCTCCACTTTGATAAGTGATGATACGATTGATTTTCTACGATGCGATGAAAAATGTCCATATATATATGGACATTGCCTCAATTTTTCCATCCGAACAGTGAGAAACACAACCATGCATTGTACAGTTAGGCAGCCTCTGTTACAAAATGTGCTTTCTAAGTTGGCAGAATTTTAGTATGAAACATATCTAAAGAAAAAGGCAATTAGTGTCTACATGTTGGGCGACTTTCAGATACACAACAAATTTACCTTAAATGAGGACAATGCAATTTTTCATATCGGCTAAAGAAGGAAAAAAAAATGTCAAACTTTGGCAGGAAACGAACATATCTCATGTGTCTCTGTAATATTTATTCAACATCTAGATGAATGTTGGTCGAACTCGAGTACTTGAGATTACATGCACATAAGATTTGTTCGGTCCAAACCCATGGCCCTGATTATTTTTCTCTTGGGAACATATACCAGATGTAAGAGAAAACAAATGTCATGGTGTCTTTTCTTTGTATATCAAATTGTTTGATGCAAAGGTCGATGTGTCCTTCTCTATGGAACCTTGTGGGAACTTGCTTGCGGCCTGTTTGGAGTTTAGTTGGTTCTTGGTTGTATGCTTCATTTGTCAATTTGTATATCACAGAACTCTGAGTGTTGTTTGGAGGACATGGGACAAGAGAATTGCAAACTTTAGCCAGCTAGCCCGCAAATCCGCTTATAAATTTGTATGGCGTTGTGGCGCAAATGTAATATGTGGCTTGTTTTAGCATTTTTCCTTGATCGATGAACTTGGTAAAATTAATCTCCTGGAATAATTTGAAATAACGAATATATATTGTGCGAAGTCCAATTGTGCTATCATATCAGCAAGAGGCCCTTAAAATTCAGATTGGTCATTGTTATGCTTGCAGTGATAGAATTTTAAAAAACTTTGATTTGTTTCCTTCATTTTTTTTAAAATAAGCGATTTAACATCCTTTGATAATTTTATGTAATTAAATTGTACACTATCAATATTTAATATTAATAATTTAGTATTTGAAATTAATGTTTTTAGATAATGTTAGATAGGATGACCATCCGTAAACAATAGCAATATTGAGCCCGCCAATCCTGGAGTCCGTTTGTCAATTTGTATATCGCGGAACTTTGAGTTCTGTTTGGAGGAAACGTGACAATAGAAGTGAAATGTTGAGCCAGCCAGCCCGCAAGTCCACCTGTCAATTTGTATATCGCAGAGCTCTGGGTGCTATTTGTAGGACATGGAAAAAGAGAGGCCCAATTTTGAGCCCACCAGCCCGAGAATCCGCGATCCAAAAAGTGGCTAAGTATGGAATGAGGGATATGTGCATGCTCTATAAATTCTCATGTCCATGCTTTATAAAAGTACATATTTAGTATGTATTACTCGTTTCTCGCAAAATTTCTAGGTGCGGAAGTTGGCGGATGCACGTGTTCATATTTCCACTTACTTTTATATTGCTAGCTCGACTGGCCGCTTCCCCGTTTCAAATTGTACAAACTGTTTTGTCTAATTAAATTGTACAATATCAATATTTAATATTAATAATTTAGTTTTGAAAATAATGTTTTTATATAATGTTATATATTTGTTAGGGATTAGCATTCGTAAACAATCGCAATCTTGACCCTGCCAGTCCTGGAGTCTATATGTCAATTTGTATATCGGGGAACTTCGAGGGTTGTTTGGAGGACATAGGACAATAGAGGTGCAATGATGAGCCAACCAGCCCGCAGGTTCGCTTGTCAATTTGTATATTGCAGAATTATCGGTGCTATTTGTAGGGGACGGAACAATAGAGGCCCAATTTTGAGCTCGTCAGCTCGAGAACCCACGATCCAAAAAGTGGCTAAGTATGGAATGTGGGATTTGTACATTATCTATAAAATCTCATGTCCATACTTTATAGAAGTGCATATTTAGTATGTATAACTCATTTTTCAGAAAATTTCTAGGTGCGGAAGTTGTCGAATTCACGTCTTCAGATTTCACTTACTTTTATATCACCATCCCCATCGACCGCTTCCCTGTTTCATATTGTACAAACTTTTTGGCTCACGGTTTTCCAAATAGGTGAGTTACAAGATAAGCAGGTTCAATATTGATAATTTTATGTAATTAAATTGTACAATATCAATATTTAATATTAATCATTTAGTATTTGAAAATAATATTTTTTAGATAATGTTATATAGGATGACCATTTGTAAACATTCGCAATCTTGAGCCCGCCAATCCTGGAGTCTGTCTGTCAATTTGTATATCATAGAACTTTGAGTGTTGTTTGGAATACACAGAACAATAGAAGTGCAATGTCGAGCCAACCAGTCTGCAAGTCCGCCTGACAATTTGTATATCATGGAACTCTGGCTGCTATTTGTAGGATACATAACAATAGAGGCCCAATTTTGAGCCCGCCAGCCTGAGAACCTATGATCCAAAAAGTGGCCAAGTATGGAATGCAAGATCCGTACATGCTCTATAAAAATCTCATGTCCAGACTTTATAAGAGTACATATTTAGTATGTGTTACTCATTTTTCAGAAAATTTCTAGGTGCAGAAGTTGGCGGATTCACATCTTTAGATTTCACTTACTTTTATATCACCAACCCGATCGACCGCTTCCCCTTTTCATATTTTAATAAATGAACATAAAGTACCCAAAGTCCAATTTTGCTATCATATCAACACGAGGCCCTTAAAATTCAAATAGCCTGCAAGCTCACTTGTCAATTTGTATATCACGGAACTCTGGGTGCTATTTGTAGGGAACAGAACAATAGAGGCCCAATTTTGAGCCCGCAATCCAAAAAGTGGCTAAATATGGAATGAGGAATCCATACATGCTCTATAAAATCTCATGTCCATACTTTATAAAAGTACATATTTAGTATGTATTACTCGTTTCTCAAAATATTTCTAGGTGCGGAAGTTGGAAGATACACGTGTTTAGATTTCCATCCACTTTTATATCACGAGCCCAACCAACGTCTTCTCCATTACTATTGTACAAAAGTTTTGGAACGCGAGTTTCCAAATACACAAGTTTTTTTTTAAATAAGATATTTAACATCCTTTAATAATTTTATGTAATTAAATTGTACAATATCAATATTTAATATCAATACTTTAGTATTGAAAATAATGTTTTAGGTAGTGTTAGATAGTTGATAGGAATCGCCATTCGTAAACAATCGCAATATTAACCCTGCCAAACCTAGAATTCGTCTGTCAATTTGTATATCGCGGAAGTTTGAGTGTTGTTTGGAGGACACGGAACAATAGAAGTGCAATGTTGATCTAGCCAGCCCACAAAGGCCCTTAAAATTCAAATAGCCCACAAGTTTTCTTATCAATTTGTATATCGTGGAACTTTGGGTGCTATTTGTAGGGCATAGAACAATAGAGGCCCAATTTTGAGCCCGCTAGCCCGAGAACCCACGATCCAAAAAGTGGATAAGTATGGAATGAGGGATCTGTACATACTCTATAAAATCTCATGTCCATACTTTATAAAAGTACATATTTAGTATGTATTACTCGTTTCTAAGAAAATTTCTAGGTGCGGAAGTTGGAGGATACACGTGTTCCGATTTCCACCCACTTTTATATCACCAACCTGATTGACCTCTTCCTCGTTTCATATTGTACAAAAATTTTGGAACACGAGTTTGTGAATATGAGGGTTTTACTTTTAAATAAGATATTTAACATCCTTTAATAATTTTGTGTAATTAAATTGTACAATATCGATATTTAATATGAATACTTTAGTATCGAAAATAATGTTTTTAGGTAGAATTAGATAGTTTATAGGAATCACCATCTGTAAACAATCGCAATCTTGACCATGCCAGCCCTGGAGTCTGTTTATCAATTTGTATATCATGGAACTCTGAGTGTTGTTTGGAGGACACGAAACAATAGAAGTTCAATGTTGAGCCAACCAGCCTGCAAGTCCGTCTATCAATTTGCATATTGCGGAACTCTTGGATGCTATTTGTAGGATACGGAACAATAGAGGCCCAATTTTGAATCCGCCAGCCCGAGAAGTCACGATCCAAAAGATGGCTAAGTATGGAATGCGGGATCCATACATGCTCTATAAAATCTCATGTCCATACTTTATCAAATTACATATTATGTGTGTATTACTCATTTTTTCGGAAAATTTCTTGGTGTGGAAGTTGGCGGATTCACGTCTTCATATTTTAGTTACTTTTATATCACTAGCTCGATCGACCGCTTGCCCATTTCATATTGTACAATTTTTTTTGTCTAATTAAATTGTACGATATCAATATTTAATATTAATAATTTAGTATTGAAAATAATGTTAGATAGTTAATAGGGATTACCATCCGTAAACAATCGCAATGTTGAGGCCGCCATCCCTGGAGTCCATCTATCAATTTGTCCGTAAACAATCGCAATCTTGAGGCCACTAGCCCTGGAGTCTGTCTGTCAATTTGTATATTGTGGAACTCCAAGTGTTGTTTGGATGACACAGAACAATAGGAGTGCAATGTTGAGCCATCCAGCCCGTAGTTCCGCTTGTCAATTTGTATAACGTGGAATTATGGGTGCTATTTGTAGGACATGAAACATTAGAGGCCCAATTTTGAGCTTGCCAGCTCGAGAACCCGCGATCCAAAAAGTGCCTAGGTATGGAATGCGGGATGTGTACATGCTCCATAAAATATGATGTTCATGCTTTATAAAAATACATTTTGTGTATGTATTTCTTGTTTTTTTGGAAAAAAAAATTGTGCAAAAGTTGGCAGATTCTCGTCTTCAGATTTCAGTTATTTTATATCACCAGTCCAACTGACTGCTTCCCCGTTTCATATTGTACCAACTTTTTTGTCTAATTAAATTGTACAATATCAATATTTAATATTAATAATTTAGTATTGAAAATATTTTTTTTAGATAATGTTAGATAGTTGATAGGGATTACCATCCGTAAACAAGCGTAATCTTGAGGCCACCAGCCCTGGATTCCGTTTGTCAATATATATATATCATGGAACTTCGAGTGTTGTTTGGAGTACACTGAACAATAGGAGTGCAATGTTGAGCCAACCAGCCCACAAGTCTTCTTGTCAATTTGTATAACGCAGAATTCTGGGTGCTATTTGTAGGCCACGGAACAATAGAGGCCCAATTTTGAGTCCGCCAGCCCGAGAACCCGCGATCGAAAAAGTGACTAAGTATGGAATGCAAGATCTATACATGCTCTATAAAATCTCATGTCCATACTTTATAGAAGTACATATTTAGTATGTATTACTCATTTTTCAAACAATTTCTAGGTGCGGAAGTTGGCAGATTCACGTTTTCAGATTTCACTTACTTTTATATCACCATCCCAACCGACCACTTCCCCATTTCATATTATACAAATTTTTTTGTCTAATTAAATTGTGAAATATCAATATTTAATATTAATCGCAATCAATATTTAAACAATCGCAATCTTGACGCCGCCAACCCTAGAGTCCATCTGTCAATTTGTATATCGCGGAACTCTAAGTGTTGTTTGGACGACACGAAACAATAGGAGTGCAATGTTGAGCCAACAATCCCGCAGGTCCGCTTTTCAATTTGTATATCACCAAATTTTGGGTGCTATTTGTAGGGAACAGAACAATAGAAGCCCAATTTTGAGCCCACCAGCCCGAGAACCTGTGATGAAAAAAGTGGCCAAGTATGGAATGCAGTATCCGTACATGCTCTATAAAATCTCATGTTCATACTTTATAGAAGTACATATTTAGTATGTATTACTCTTTTTTTGGAAAACTTCTAGGTGCAGAAGTTGGCAGATTCACGTCTTCATGTTTCACTTACTTTTATATCACCAGCCCGATCGACCACTTCCTTGTTTCATATTGTATAAACATTTTGTCTTGTGGTTTTTCGAATAGGCAAGTTACTATATAGACGGGTTCAATATTGCGTTTCCATTGTTCCGTCGCCTTCAAACAACACCTTGACTTCTGCGATCTACAAATTAACAAACAAATTGAAATAAAATAATATATATTATGCGAAGTCTAATGGAACAATCATATGAACGAGAGGACATTAAAAATCAAATTCATCGTTGTTATACTTGCGATGAAGCTAAAAGTACATAAACTTTACTTAAACATTAATAAAATGATTTTCTTGTGACTTTTCGATGCTTCTCTTATACAAACAGATCCTGGAAACTATAAACATCGCTTGATGTATCTATTCCTTGATTGAAGAATCTATTAATACGTTTAATGAAATCCATAGTTACTGTTAAGACCATCAATAGTTCTTTGTTACAGCAATTCTCTCTTCCGAAAAATGCCATCTACTTTCTCTTTTCCCTCTTCTTTCCCTTTCTTAATTGTTTTTTCGAAAAATGTCTAGGTGTGGGATTTGGCAGATTCATGTCTTTAGATTTCAATTGTTACTTTTATATCACCATCCCGACCGACCACTTCCCCATTTCATATTGAACAACATTTTTGAATGGCAGGTTCCTACATAGGAGGGTATATCTTCTAGCCCTTTTTTTGTAACCCGCCCGATCGCTTTCCATACTTGGGCATTTCTTGAAATCTATTTTGTGGGCTAGTGGGTGGACGAAATGTACAATGATTGGTCACAATTTTCCATCACCGCTACCTTCATACTTATTTCCAGATATGAAATTATTAATCTTTAATGCTAGAATATTTGTCATTACTACGAATTAAACCAAGATTTGTGGAGAAGAGTGTTATCCTTTCCACATATTCATTTCAAACATGATGCAATCTGTTTCGTGCACCAGTCGATTGGAGCCTTTAAGAAATATCTAATTCTTAATCTCTCTTCATCATCACCACTACCTTCGCACTTTTTTCTAAATATGCAATTAGTGAGATTTAATGGTAATAACTCATTTTGAACGAACCCTGAAGATTGTCATTGATCGATGAAAGGCTCAAGGAGATCTTCCATTGATACACATTAAACCATAATTTGTGGGGGGTTATATTATCCCTCCCCAATTTTCATTTCAAATATCGTCTGGAGAAAACGAAAATTCTCGTTAACTTGTGGCAGCAGTTCTATCCAGATACAGTAAACACATTCGGGCATAATGGCCGGAGGTTCCAGTTTTCTAGGGCATATTCTTACTACTCATCTCCCTCCGCCCAGGAGAAAAAAAGGAGATGGTCCCTTAGTACACTGAGAGATATATTTCAAGCCAAAGAATTCCAAGGTAACCCTACATGCTCAGATAACCTAAATAGTTGCATTGATGGCTGGCGAAGCGATTGATGTCATGGATTCCGAGCCAGAAGAAGATGATCTGATGGACGATGATATGGAAATGGATGATGGAAATGCAGAGACTGTTTCCACTCCTGCGCCCAAATTGAAATCAACCATAATGGGCGAAAATTCCCAGCTCAATGATGGCGGTCCTGAAAACACCAAAAGGAGTTTCAAAAAAGAAACCAATGATGAATGCAATAGTCTCTTTCCAGCTCGAAAGAAGGAATTCCAGAGGTCCAAATTAGTTTGTTCTGGGCGAAAGACTTTCACTATAAGGAAATGATACATTGATGCTCCCAGAGATATATTTCAAGCAAAAAAAATATTCAATTGCAGAACTACTGTCCTTTTCTCTGGATATACAATTAACATCTTCAGGAATGAGGACCAGAACTCCCACTAGTGCAAGCCATATTTCTACTAGTCATATCCTTCCACCTAGAATGGACTAATTTGGGCCTCTAAAATTACACATGCAACCTAAGTCCCTGAAGTTTTTTCGACTATGAAGAGGCGGTTTCTAGTTGTCTCCTAACTTTCAATTAAGGGCTATTCCATTTTCCCTACAACATTTTTCGTCTTCTTCCTCATGGGAAGCTTCTGAAAACTATCAATTCTACCACAGGATGATTCATTGAGGAGAAAACTGCAAGGATCTTGCATATTGCGGCTCTCATGCATGTGTTTGTGGAAGATACGTTCAATGTTTTGGCCTGAAGAACTGGGTCCANGAAAGGAGTTAACAATGTCTCTGTATTTGCGCCAATTTTCCCATTGCTCAAGGTTAGATACTTGAAGGACATGTACACATGACACCCTTGGAGTATGTTAAGTAGGTCTTGAAGGGCATGGCATGCATGAAACCATTCGAGTATTTCAAGTAATTTCGGAAGGGCATGGTGTGCATGGCGTATTTGGTATCCTTTTGAAATTGGAATTGAAAGTAAAGGTGAAAAATAATTTAAGAGCATGGTACAAATAAAAAATATTCTTAAACTTTTCAAATAAGAAAAAACATCAATTATTTCCATCCTCTTAGAAATGATAAAAATTTAAATTGAAAGACTTAAATAATATTTTTTTTTTAGAGTAAAGTCAAAATAAAATAAACAATTAGAAAGTAAGCTTGACTTTCAAAATGGTGCATGTTTTTACTTTAGCTAATTAATTAATAGGAAAATCAATCTCATGAGAGCTCTTAAACCAATGAGAAAAGTTAGGGGAAGAATCCTAGTTTAATTTGAAAACATAAGCTAAAAAAAGGGTACGCTAGAGTTAAGTGGAGAATGTATTAAATAACTAAGACACAAAATATACTCATGCAACAAAAATAAGAATCTTGAAAGAAATCTAGGAAACACCAAGGAGAAAATCTAAGAGTCAAGAAAAGCTAAGAAACATCAAGGAGGAATTTTAGGAGAAAAATGGGTGAGAGAAATGATTTATTTTAAATTTTTAATTGGTAACTTCATGTGAATTTAGACATGTTATAAAAAGAAAGGTCTTGGGACAAGGGGGGATGAACACCATATTTTTGGATGGTTGTCATAATGACAATGGATCTTGAGAATTTTTATTGAGAGTTTGGACATTGGTTTGTCTTTGAGGTGGGAACCTCTAAGATTTTGAGCTTGAACATCAATTCGTTGCTTGCGGTTTGGGTATCTATACAACCCTGTTGCAGCTAGGGGGGCCTTGGGGGACTTTGGGGAAGAAGAATACCCATATATATCGGTAGGATGGTTAACTAGTGGGTTAATAAGCAATCAGAAAGCTCCTAACGAAATTAATTAATTGGTTAACTAGTGGGTTACTTCATATATTTTATTATTGCTATGCATTACGTATATTTTATTAAATATTTAAATTGGTTGTTATTCATTTCCTTTTACAACAGCTTCAATATTATTATTTGTCCCTGTCGTAGGCATAGAGGGACTATAGAGATCGATAATTCAATGACCTCACATTAGTTTGTCCTTTGACCAAAAATTTTTGCATAATATCTATTGAAGGAGCTAGGGAACTAAAAACATTGAATTTTATATAATAAAAAGTACCGTATATGTAGTGATCTGATTGGATAATAGATTAGAGGTCTTATTGTCGGCTTTGCTATTCCCAATGTTTTATATGTTAGCATATCCAAAAAATCTCAATGTCTACAGTCTTTTTGAATCATATATTTTTCTTATGCATTGCTTGAAGGTGGATTAATGCTAGCATTAGTTCAAATGTTTGTCTTAGAATTTTTCTACTGTCATTGTCTTAGATCATATATGGTGCTTTTTTTATTTGTACTAATCATATTTAAATGTTTATATATGCAAGCTTTATAGTGATCGATAATTCCAAAGTTTATAACGTTGTTGCCGCATGTATTTGTATTGAAATGTATTGACACTTTTTTTGAGATTCTTGAATAGGTCCGACAACTTAAATGTTTACATGATGCGAGGTCCTCCAACAGGACTGACTGCTTAAATTTTTGCATACAGCGAGGTACTTAGACAGCCTGACAACCTTAAATGTTTATCTAAATATGCTTCTTGGGGTACATTTTTCCTCGAAATTTTCCATACAATGTTGCAGTGATTTTGCAGAATATTGTTGTCCACCACCAGTTGAAGGCCTGGTGGCTTAAATGTTTGCATACCACAAGGTCCTTAGACAGCCTGATAGCCTTAAATGTTTATCTAATTATGCTTCTCGGAGTACATTTTTCCTCAAAAATTTCCATACAATGTTGCAATGATTTTGCACAATATTGTTGTCCACCGCCAATTGAATAAGCATTCTATCTTTCATCCTTCTTCTAGCCTTACAATGCAATTTCATCATCGTTGAAGCTACATACATTGTTTATTGGTTCGGTGAGTGATTCTTCTTTGATGGTTCGTCGGTTGCTACTTGTTGTTGTTGCTTGGTTCACAATTCGATCTGTGCTTCCTTCTTTCATCATTTCAAAGTAAGCTTCCATGCCATAGTTTCATTTTCTATTCCTTCTTTGATGTTCATTGTTTGCAGTTTGCAAGTAAGAATGTTTGTTTATTTCTACTGGCATGCTCATCGTATGTTTTTGGTTCCTTCTGTGCTTCGGCTGCAGTTTCGTAATCATTGGAGATACATATGTTGTTTACTAGTTTGATGGTTGTTGCTTGTTCGCTGGTTCATTGGTTCGCCGGTTTCTGGTTGTGTTTGTTTGGCTCAAGTTTATGCTCTAGGGCCCTGGGGCTTTAGTTGGTTGTGTTTGTTCTTTCTCACTGGTTTGGTGCTTGTTGTTTTCTTTTGTTTGATTCATCTTTGCAAGGTTGGGGTCCTGCGCCGGTAGTTGGAGTTTTTTTTTTTTTGTATTATTATTTTTTTTGGGCGCTTTATGGTGTTCTACCCCTGCACCCATAGGTGGACATACAGTTATGTTATTTTCCCTATTTGTCGAGGTCGATATATGTTCTTCTATGATATTTTTTTGGTGCTTCGGTGTTGACATGATAGAAAATAGTTGCATGATAAATAGTTCAAGAAGTACATGTGAAATTGCAATATCTGTTGTTTTTTTGTTAAAATAAAACATATACAGGCTACATTTATAAACCATGTATGGTGAAATGTGTCCATATAACAATACATGTTGTTTATCCTCTACACATACTGGTGTGCCCACGATACAATTTGTCTTGTACTTGAGATATGAAATGTACAACAAAGATTCTGCAAAATTATATTATTTCCATGTCTGGAACCATATCTAGGTAGTTTTCCACAAAAAACCAAAATCTTGTATTGTGGGCACAACAGTCTGTGTAGAGGATAAATAACATGTATTTCCATTGGTGGAAGCATATATGGATACTTTTCCATGGAAAACCAAAAATCATTTAGCTACGGCCATGCAATTTCCTTATATTTTTTGGCTTGTAATATATTTTGGGCGGGGAAAAAAATTACATATTTACAACTATGGATGGAGAAGCACAAAGGTTCATGTTTCTCCCTATCTTTTAGACAATTCATTGAGTCTCTTTTACTATATGTACATATTAATTTTTCTCCGGTGTATACCAGTTTTCGTTACTGTTCATTGTATTTTGTGTGTTCCCACATTCAAACAAACAAAATAGCTGGAGAAAACCATGAAGTCTTGACTGCATCGGTTGAGGAGGAGATAGAAAGGTGCATGCTTTCCTATCTTTTAGACTATTCGTTGAGTCTCTTTTACTGTATATACATATTACTTGTTCTCCGATGCATACCAGTTTACATTCATGTTCATTGTATTTTGTGCATTCCCACATTCAAAAAAACATAATAGCTGGAGAAAATGATGGATTCTTGACTGCATCGGTTGAAGAGGAGATAGAAAGGTGCATGTTTGTACTATTATTTCACATGTCATTGTTTTGTATTTCATTTTATTGTCTGTATATGTGTTCACCTAGTTTATTGTATGTAGATGTTGTGTACCTTCGTACATAATAGCTTATCTTCATTACATGTCTTCTTGCATACTAACCTACTTCATGTTCCTTGTATTTTCCCTGCATTGCTACATTTAAACAAACAAGATAGCTGGAGAGGACGATGGACTCTTTGGCGGGAATGTAGATGGGAAATTACAGAGGTGGATACCTGTACTCTTATTTCATATTCTAGTGTTCATTTTTTCATTTACTGTCTATATATTTGTTGTTCTTATTCTACTACTTTGCACCTTTTTTATTTTTTATTTTTTCTTTGTTCTTTTCTTCCTTCAAATATAATATTTTTTTGCATATTCTCATGTGAATCGTATTATGTTTGTTGTTACATTATAATAAATAGAAGTGTTTCTATTTATTTTACATGTATGTCTTCATATTAACTTGCCTTGATGTCCATTACATGTTCAGCATTGCTACCTTGGAAGAAACAGGTTGGTTGGACAGGAAGATGAATTGTTCTATGCAACAACATAGGGTTTTGTGGTACAATATTCGAAAAGGTATACCAACTGTGCTAGTAAATTAAATATACAAACCGAGTGGGGGAATATAATATTAGACTAGAAAATGATGGCTTGGAAGCAATGGGCCATTTTTCCCTCCCTATTTCTACTCTTTCCATTTTATATTATCTCTTTTGTTTTCTAATTGATCTGCTTAGTGTTCTTTCCGAAAATTCCTTGGTTCATCGGTTGGCGGATGAACAGTTTCACATGTATGGTCATGATTCTACCTTATTACATACTTACCCACTTTTTTGATTGCGGGTGTCGGGCTGGCAGGTTCAAGATTTCTCCCCTGGCTTCCCGGGGTCCGCGATATATAGATTGGTCGTGGTGCCCTGCCCTCATGCCCTGTTTACTATTACACATTTTTCCAGTCAAAAAAATCAGATGCATACAATTTTATGATTGTTTAGTCCTTATGATGGAAAATATACCATGCATATGCTTGTTATAATTATTTTGTGGTAGTCACCATTTTAATAAAAAAAAATGAAGAGAATGGGGATACAGATCTTATTTCCCAAAAACATACCTCTTCACTTAACAGGCACACGATGGTTGAAATAATTTACACATGGTTTAAGAAGAATGAATTATGTGACCTTATTTATTCCTTCTTATGTTCATCTGCACATTCTTGCATCAAAAAAATTTGGACTAGTGACATGGCCATGAGCAGTCAGTCATCCTAGACATCAACAGACCAACAAGGCCAAAGGTAAAGATGCATATGCTCTGCTTCTAGTATTCTTACCAAAAAAATATCCTCGACTATTTATTCATATATGGCATGGTGAATATGTTGATGTCATCTGCAATACATGGTTTGCAGCTCACAAGAAGTATCAACAAGTACAAGCGAGACATCGAATATAGTGCGGGTTCCACAGACTAAGAGGTGTGGTTGAAAAACTCTGGCTCCATAGTGCATCGAAGTTATGCGTGTACTTGCAGACTTATGCCAGTGAAAGAAGAATACAAAAAAAAAATGCACAATACCATTCACTTTAGTTTTCCTGTTCAAAAATTGTCACTGGGTCTAGAGTTGTAACACCCAA
>JZKD02S1890014.1:438452-449459 GCA_000966675.3 Picea glauca
AAAAAAATTCCTTGGAGTCTTCGTTGTTGGTTCTTTTTTGGATTTAACATCTCTTCTCATCGGCATGGTTCGGTGGTCTCGTAGTTATTCGATATTGTATTTACTTAGGTAATTTGTTCTAAGATGGAGAATTTAACAATTATATGCAGGGATGATTTTAGGGGCTAAATTTCGCTCATGGGCTAATTTTCCATGGTTTTTCAAAAGACGAGATTCACTATTTTAAAAATGATTTGCCCAAATTTTATAGGATAAAATTAATTTCCCTTAAAAATCGCCAAAATTTTATAAAAACTATATAAAATACTTATAAATTTGAATATTTTTAAAAAAATATTGCCAAACATTTATATTTGACATATGAAGGATTAGTAATATTCGCCAAAGTTTCTACATTTTAAAATAAATTTCCATCCTTGAAATCATCCCTAATTATATGACAATGTATTATGTCAATCCACCAAGCTTTTATGCAAACAAAAAACGGATTACACACAGTTTCAAACCAATGTTCAATTCTATTCGCAATGCAGATAGAACATAGCAATACCAAAGTACAATGTTGCAGCAAAATCATCATTCTTGCTTCTAGACATGCAATTATTAATTTTTAATGCTAACAACCCATAATGCAAGAAGTTTAATACATAAGTTAATATGTTACAGTCATGGAAGAATGTATCAAGAACACACTTACATTCACACGTTGCAATAAAATATAATATTCAACAAAGCATTTGCTGACAATTAGTAGAAAATGAAGTTTATTACTTAAATTAATATGTTACAGACATGAAAGAATGTATCAAGAACACACTTACACCCACATGTTGCAATAAAATCTAATCTTCAACAAAGCATTTGCTGACAATTAGTAGAAAATGATGGTTTTGCAACAATGGGGCTTGCTTGAAACCAATTCGCGCTTACGAAAGCTGCCCTCTGCCTTTCTATTTTCCCACTCTTTTATCCCCTGTAGTCTCTCTTCTTGGTTACTTAATCATTTTTTTTTCGAAAATCCCTTGCTACGCGGTTTGGCGGATTCATGCGTTTTGACCGAGCGCTTCCCCTTTGTCTAAATTGGGCCTCTATTGTTCCATGTCCTACAAGTAGCACCCAGAGTTCCACGATATACAAATTGATTGGTGGACTTTCGCGTTGGATGGCTCAACATTGCACTTCTATTTTTCTGTGACCTCCAAACAACATTCGGATCTCTGTGATATACAAATTGACACACAGGCTCCAGGACTAGCAGGCTCAACATTGTCATTGTTTACGGATGGAAAAGTGCTAAAACGAGCCACATACTACATTTGCGTCACAGAAGTTATATTAAAGGGAAAATCATTTACTCTTTAGTTATGTGTTCTACAAACAACACCCAGAGTTCCGCACTATACAAATTGATAGCTGGACTTTTGGGTTGGCTAGCTAAAAAAATGACTCAGAGTTCCATGATATACAAATTGACAGACGAATCATACAACCAAGAACCAAGTAAACTCACGGATCATATTACTAGTCATTGTTTCCTATGCCCGCCAACTTCGCACTTCTTTCCAAGTATATATCTTGGCAAGAAATGGGATATCTATTACAGATGTGAATATATTGGCCCTTCTTTTTCGTCTTCTATACTTAGCCAAATATTTGTTTCTCTTTTCCCTTAACTTTATCTTTCTCATCACTTATCCATTTTTTCAAAAATGTTTGGCTGCGTGCATGGGTGGACTTGTGGGTTCAGGTTTGCACTCGTGCTCTTATATCGTGACACCAACTGACCGCTTCCCCATTCCATACCCAAACACTTCTCCGACCACGGATTCCCGGTAGGCGGGCTCTAGATTGGACTTCTATTGTTCCATGACCTGCGAACAGTATCGTCACTTCCGTGATATACAAATTTACAACCGGACTCGGATCATACCATCTTTTGTATTACGATCTACCTATCATGCCCTTTTCCGTGGTACACATTTTTCACTTAAAACTTATGAGACATACAATTTAACTGTTGGGTCCTCACGTCTTCTATGGAACTATTGTCACCCCATTTTGAAGCTCGTCTGTCCGCTTTCCATACTTCACCATTTCTTCGAATTTATTTCGCGGATCATCGGTTTGGCAGATTCAAGAAATATCCAATTCCCAATCGTTTTTTCCTGTGTCCGGGCCCTTTTGCAATTGGCAATTACCAGTTATATATAAGATCTTATTTATAGGCATGTAATTAGCAAGCATTAATTTCAAACATCATGGAATGTCATTTGCGCATTGTCAAGTTGGTTTGTTCATGAAAACTTCAATCATCACTTCCCAGAACGAGTCTACCTGACTGTTTCCCTATTCAATACTTAGCCACTTTCCCGAAATTCTGTAAATATAAAAACCGATCGTTGAACTGCCCCATCATGCTCTCTTCTATTTTACATGTTTTGTAGTCAAAAATTCGGATACATAAAATTTGATCGTGGAACACTTGCCTCTCCTGAGTATCCCCATAACCCTATTTTGAATCTTGTTCGACCGCTTTTCAAAACTTGTCATTTGTTCATTCCTCTCCCCCGTCTCTGTGACCTTTGCACTTGTCTATAATAAAAGAAAAAAATTGTTTTAATACACACACACAGACACACATGTCTTGTTTCTAAATATGCAATTACAGACATTTAATTCTAACAACTCATCGTGCAGGAACTGTATAGATTGTCATTGATGGGCGAAAGTCTCAATGAGATCTCCTATTAATACGCATTAAACCAATATTTGCGGGGGGTTATATTATCCCTTCCGAGTGTTGATTTCAAAATCATGGAATGTCATCGCCTCGACACATTCACAAAACCTCCAATCCTTAATTTCTCTTCACCGTACCCACCACCTTTGCATTTCTAAATATGCAATAAGTAATATTTACTGCTAATAGTTCAGCATGCACCGCCCATAAATATTGTCATTAATCAGTGAAAGGCTCAAAGATCTTTCCCATTCATAAGCATTTAACCAAGATTTAGCGGTGAGTTACATTGTCATCTCTAACTGTTCATTTCAACCATCGTTTGGAGCAAACCAATGTTCTCATAAACCTATGGCATTAGATCGACAACAGTTTTTTGGAGATACAGTGATCATCTTCGGGCGCGAGGACTAGAACTTCCAGTGGTCCAGGGAATATTCTTATTACTCAACCCCTACCGCCCAGAATTAAGTAATTTGGACCTATGGAATTGCCCAAGCAGGCTGTGTCCATGAAGTTTTTGACTGTAAGGACCTGGTCTCTTGGTGCGCCAAAAAATTTATTTCACACAAAAGAATTATTCCACTGTGGGACCGCTCTTTTGTTTCTTTGTCACCTCAGGTCTTCCACCAGATGTTAAGATTGTCAAAGCCAACATTGATGTTCAGAGGAGAAGATTACAAACAGTTCCTAGCAAAGCATAATAACGAGTTGGACCTCTTGCCCCCATTATTGGAAGACCCGATTCTAGTTCCTGAAGATATCACAAGCTTATAGGTTAGTTCATTTAGAAATCCATTTTGCGAAATTGTCTGGTTCTTTACAAGAATAATGGGATAGGAGTCCACAACAATTGTTTCCTAGATGGCTCTTTATATTTTCTATCTCACGGTCAAGGAACAAGCCATTTTTTATTGGGGCAAGTTAATTTCACATGAAATCTGTTCCCAATTGTCAAGCTTCAAAAGTGAAAAGAAATTTTATATGGCATCCTACTTAGCTTTTCCGATAACACATTGTTGTCAGTTTCTAGAACTATCTTTGTCCAATAATGTCAATTGGGAATTCAACCCAGTAACGTTCTCGTACCAGGCCTTGTGAAAGCACAAGTCTTCCCACTATTTTTATGAGGTTTTTAATGGTTTCGTGTCTGTTTTCAAAGTTTTGTTATTAGGAGAATATTCTCCCCGCATATCTAAATAGGAAACCAGCCTTTTGGACAGGAAGGGGACACTTAAGCATTTGGATAATTACACTGTTATAAGAATTTTTGGCTCCATGGAAAAACTTGCTCTCCTTCCATGTCACATTACAGACAGAATGTTCATTGTAGAAGTAGCACGACAATACAACTACTGGTTGCATCTATTGCAAAAGAAGAGAAAAAAACAGTTCATTCCTCTACCTTGGAAAGTCGGGGAGTTCGTGTTGAAAAACGTCAACAAAATCGACGAACTTGCAGCGCATTCTAGCAACTTCAACCTGATATATGTTGAAATCCTAAGAGGGTTCGACCTCGATAATATTTTTTGACAACATTTACAAACACTTGGCCTCGTAGATTGTTTCTTCAAAAAACACCTATCTAAAAACAGAGACATTGGTGGCAACACTCCTGCTTCTGATGTCGATAATCTAGACACATTGTAGAGAAACACTAAATTGTATAGGAAACAGGGGAAAGGCCCCGATGAAAAGAATGTTCAATCAACAAATAACACTCCAAAAAGTAAAACATCCTGGAGCATCTCTCCAACGGCCCACCACAACAACAAAGCTACTCAGTGTTCTTCAAACGGAGGAGGAGATAAAGACCCTCCTCACTCTAAAATTGATAGTTCTCACAAGCTTCCAGTAGACAAGAAGAGAAAAACAAATGTGGGATAGGCGGAAGAGCTGGAAATTCAGAGTGAGAACATGGAACTTGAAATTGATCTAGATAGCGTGCTTTGCTACCTTGACCAGACCGGAGATGCCATCCAGCATAGCCATCCAATGGACATATCCGATACCGAAAATTTTGACGCATATGAATCCTTCGTGTTACAGAACATTGTTTCTGACAGCCAGTCCAAAAAATTGATAATTGAGAAAAAGAAGTAAAAAATAAGAAAGGAAAATCTCGTTCAGAGGTTGACCTTGCCAACATGCAGCCATCCCAAATCTGTCAACTTCACAAGGAAAGCGGAGATGCACTTCATGATTCCATTGGAGGCATCGAGGCTGAAAATGCCAAACTGAAGGACCGGGTCAAGGAATTGGAAGAGGCTTTGCTTCCTATGCCATTGCTTGCCAATCCTTTGGCAATAGCCATGCTTGCCACCCCTACAACCAACTTAAAAGGATCCTCCAGACTCCTCGCATCTTGTAAAGGATATGTGGAGAATAATATCAAGAAAAGAATGGAATTGGTTAATGAGGTGTGGAAAACATCATAAACCATCACTTCCCTTGGAACTAGGGCACATAGTTTGCTCGAACATTTGCAGACGGAGTTAAAAGATAAAGAACATTTCTATTTAAACATAGTCCTTCATTTTGGCTCCATTGTCAACAATATGACAGAAACAAAAAGAAGACAACAAGATCTTCCATCCAAAAACCGAATCGATCAACATAATATATGCTAGAAATAAAAAGTGAAGAACCTACATCTCATTGTTCAGTCATGTGAACAAGCCATATCATATAAAGATAAATTATTCACAAGGCTATCAAGAATAAACTTAGCCAAAAGGACCAACGACTTCCAATACCTTGACTTAATCGCAAACTCTTTGCCCTTAACTAGGCAAGAGTTCAATAAACAGGTTGATATGTTTAAGGCGTTGTCTTTGGAAAATTTTTACAGCATCCTTGAATATGATCAAGCTCACGTTGATGACTGGTTAGTCGACTATTCAGTACAGAATGAGGAAATTCATCAGGCCCTGTGTAATCTTTCTATTAACTTTCGGGAATTAGAAAACATTATTTTCAACATAAAAAAGTGGAATGAAATCAATGTCGCCCCAATGAGAACCTACATTGAAGAATGACTCGAAAGGGAATTGAAGCAGGTCGCCGACGAAAGGCAATAGGTAGTTGCCACGATTCCATCATCCATCGACAACATAAATGAAATGGCGGCCACAAGCAAATAGAAAAATGGCTTATATGTAGCATCATTGTAAGTCTACCAATAACATCTTGTTTTGTTTATCAACCCAGTTATTCCAGTTTTTTTAATAGAAATGTGTAGCCAAACACTTATACCTTTCAATTTTTTTTTCAATTTTTTTTTTTGCAGGTATTGCACTCTATCTTCTTTCTAAAGTCTTGTTTCTTGTACATAATTCTCTTATGGTCCGTGGGAGCACCAATCCGCATTGAAATTTCCAGTAATATGTAACAGAGTTTTATTTTTTGACATATTTAAAATAAAATTGTTTCAAATGCATTTAAATTTCCAATTTTTTTATATTATATACTTTCAAAATATAAATGGTGCTCTACATGCCATGTGTCATTTACTGCATAGATACCACCTATGCTTCATGCTGCTTGCCACATAATTTCCAATTTTTTACTTCCACTATGCACAAATTGTATTTTGTTATCTACTTTCAAATAATAAATCCACGTGTCATTTACTACATCAATACCATCTGTGCTTCATGCTGCTTGCTACTTTTTTTCACAGTGCTTCATGTTGCTTCCTATTTTCTTTTTTTTATGCCACACAATTTTATTATACACACAACTTTATTATATTTGCAGCATTTATACTATACTAAATCTTGTAAATGTGTATATAAAGCATGTTGTAAATAAGTGGAAAGTTTATCTTGTGAATGTGTATATAAATGCATGCAGTGAATACGTGGAAAGTTTATCTTGTGAATGTGTATATAAAAGCGTGACTTAAATAAGTGCAGAGTTTCTTATTAAAAAAAAAATGTGCAACAATTCTAGGTGGGAATATCACG
This sequence comes from Picea glauca, assembly GCA_000966675.3. Classification (NCBI taxonomy): domain Eukaryota; kingdom Viridiplantae; phylum Streptophyta; class Pinopsida; order Pinales; family Pinaceae; genus Picea; species Picea glauca. The sequence goes on from JZKD02S1890014.1 coordinate 445,161, forward strand.
GAATTCACAAGCTTTAATCTACAAATTTAGTTATAAATTAAGGGATTTTGTAATTTGTATCATTTAAATTTCATATTTGCGATTTTGGATAGAACCAGTGAATAAATATCTTAATTTTACAGTTACGAATTATTGTATCGATGAATCTGAATATAGAATTTATAATTTGACCTTAACGCACAATTACGCCCATTATATTTCAGTCCTGAATATAAATATCTACAGTCATGCCATCTAATTAAGTTTAACTGATTGATCCTATAATATTAATTCCTAATTAGTATTAGACTATAGATTTCAGCAAGTTATTAAGAACTAATCTATTTATTTATATGCTTCTTTTTACTTCTTAATGTGACACATTATAATTAACAATGTGAAATTGGAAACGATTCTACGTAATAATGAGATTAATCGAATCATGCGGGTGATGGTGAGTGGTGTAGAGAAAATATGTGACTCGTGGTACTAGCTTTAGTAAATAGATATTGTAAGATACTGAAATACATGGATGTTACAACTACTATTACAATAATTTTAAATAATTGTTATCCATTTTAAATATCTTTGTATAATTAATAATAAATAATTGTTATCCATTTTAAATATCTTTGTATGATTAATAACTCTAAATTTTAGTGGGATGCTAATAATTAGTTCATTGATAACGGAAAGGACATATAATCTGTTTTTTTTTTTAGCAAAATCTTCTACAAGAAATATGCAATACTGCTTCGACTCTCAATGTATCTAAGTCTATTAGAATATTCTATAAGGTATCTGTAACTCTAGAAGGAAATTGAAAATTGAATATAGTGTGAATAAATAAAAAAGTAAATTTGTGGAGATGGTCAATTGGCCTAAGGAGTTGGATCCATATTCTAGTTTTTACATTGTTTCAATTTGCAATGTACATATTGAGTGATATAGTCAAAACAGAGATACTCAGAGGAAATACTAGAAATTTTTATTATTCACAAAATTAATGTATTTTTTATTTTTTTTTTGAAATTTTTTTTATAATAAGAAATTTTTTTTGTTTTGGTAAAATCTACAGAAGTATACATATCTTATCCTTTTTTAGATTTGAACTTGTAGCCTCTTAAAAAGAAACATATGTTTTTAACCATAAGATCCATTCAAATTGTATAAACAAAAAAACAATTCTGAAACTTAATCTCTTCCTTTATTACATTAAGAAACTTAAATAAAATATAATTCTAATCATACACTTTTAGTTGTAAATAGGTGTCACTCAAGTTAGTAAATAAGTGTGAACCAAATTGGTATATTGAAGAAAATGATGGATATCACCTTTACACTAATTTACTATTGATACTGTCATATAAATTCTTATTTAATATCATGGAATATAAAGTATAGTATAGTATGATTATGATTATATTATATTATATGACTTTCATATATATATTATTATTGAACATATCAAAAAAGAATTGATATTTCTTATATAATGAATTATGTTGTAGATTATATAATGAATTATGTTGTAGATTATGTAAAATGAGGGTTAAGTAAAGGATTGATAAATTTTGGAAATGAATAATAGTTAACAAAGGTGGAGTGTTTAATAGATAATTATTTTATGATTAATTATTTATCATATAAGTCACTTATCTATAATTTGTTTAGGGATTCAACTCAATTCGGTGTACTCAAGTTGTATGACGCTTGGGGTTGTGTGGAACTGCAACGTTTTGTTTTGACAACTTGAATAAATCGAAATTACTTCGTCTGAACTATGCCTCACTCAAGACGCACCCATATTCTTCCTTGAGCCAATCATGCCAACTACACTTGCATTCTTTAGTTAAACAATTACATAGTTCTTCTATTTAGCCAGTTACGCAACCAAGAACATGCAACCATTCAACAAAAGAGACAAGTATGGTTGGGTGGCACAAACCGTGCCTAACACCCATATAAGTCTTCTACTATACAAATGTTGTTACAATTCTTACAAAGTGGATCTCAAATCTCAATACATAGATATAAAACAATTTGGCTAAGTCACATTCCAACTTGCCTACTTGTTCATACACCCAAGTCTACCTATTGGAACCTTCTCCCCATCATGCACACTACTCTACCTAACCTTCACTCCTCTCTGTCATGCACCCTTCCCAAGACACTCCAACAAGAAACTAAGTGAAGTCTTTGCACTTTTCCTTCATCTTCATCACACTTCGTCACCTCAGCTTTAGCCATAGACCTCACTCTCCAACTTTAGTTGTGAAGATGTGATGTGTTTATAGCTCATGTGCCTTGTGTTATTTATATGGAATCCAAATGTCACCTTTGCAAGCTTTCACGTCCTTTTGGTGTCGTGCACCTTCGCGGAAAAATGCACCCAAATGAATCAATGTTCCCCTATGAAAATCGACATTCCCATCGAACCTATGTCCTCATGAACCATCACATCCTTTTGAATTGACACACCAAAAACTCTTTAGTGCACCCTTGATTTGTGTGTTTCGATGAACTAGCTAACATGACTCTTCATGGGTCTATTTATGGGGTCATCAAACCTCTCCAGAGCACCCATACTTTCAAGGGCAGGCATGTCGGAAGGCAAGTGAGGCGTCTTCCCCCTTAGGTCTGCACATCACCATTGTGCACTCAAGTTGCTCTTTCCCATGTCTATAAGACTTATTTTTCCCTACTTATTGCATATCCCTTGTGTTCTCTTGACCAACTTGCACCAAGTTTTCCCAAGGAGTGTCTACACTTGGTGGGTTTCGTGAAAGGATTTACATCCTCCCCCACCCAAAGTCATTGTCATCCCAACAAAATCCTCAAGTTTTTTTATGTCCAACTTTGCTTGAACTCGTGCCTCCATCACAACCAAGTCTCATGGAAACCCCAAGTTTCATGCTAAATGGAAAACCCAAATTTTCTACGAAGTGGAAACCCCAAGTTTCCAAAAAATAGCCCAAATACACTACACCCAACTCCACATGATCTATTTCCTGAGTAAATATGATTGCTTAACCCAAATCCAAGGATGAAAGTCACCCAACTCTGTTGCACTATCTAATCATGATGTTGCTACCTTGTTATTGACCGGATCTGTTGCTTATTTCACTTCCTAATACAACTGCCTACTGCATACTTCAGGTCAAAAATTCTCCTAAGTGTTGAACTCCTCGTGACTCACTGTTGTGATCATAATACAACCATCTTAGCCATTCTTCTGCACATTGACATCCCTCGTTCCTTGGAATGATTTGGTAGCTAGTCCAATTGTCACACTGAACTCATGAGAATGTACTCCCCATGCCCAAAATTAATCGCTTATTTCTACACATCCATCACTCTATCCAACCTCAAAGATGAAGGAAAAGTCCTACACATTTCCTTGGCTTCCAAATCATCTCATTAAACTAGTGCACCAAACTATTGTTAAGTTGCCTCTCTACAACCCAACACCCTAACTATTGACTCCATTGTGCCAAAGTGAGGTCGCCTCCCTACTCCAACTCACTAATTCACACTCATACAAATTGGTTGTGATACCTTCCTCCAAGCACCCACACCAAACTAACTTATTCACGACAATGCATATATCCAAGTATGCAATGGCACCTCTTTGCAAGGAACCCAAGGAAACACTACTTGCTTCCTGGTAGCGTGCCAACTCTCTATCTTCTCATAGAATGGAGTGTACCCAATAGTTTCCTCCAAGGCTATTAACGTACATAATGTTGAAATTATTATTTATATGCAAGTACCTCAACACCAACCTGACTTCCTTCGGCGTGCATCCCAACTCCTCAAGTTTTTTTGCACTAAGTAGAAAATCATGTATCCCCATGGATTTCCTACAAAAGTTCAAAATGGCTACAAGGTGTCAGTCCTCTATCCCCACTTCTTCCACATTTGACTCAAAGTCTAGTTGAGTGAGTGCCTCCACTCACTGCTCTATCTCAACACTTAGATTTGTTTTCAAAAGTGAGTCTTCCAACCAATCTTCCTCAACCCCTTCGCAACTCTGCTAGAAGCAAAGTGACTCGAGATTCATCTCTTGTGAAATTACCTTGGCAAGTGTGGCGACAATCGAATTCAATTCATCTGTGTGCTCGTTCTTACGGTACTACAGACTTCAACATTGATTTGTATTCTCTAAGACATACTTCATTGATATCTCCACTACTGTCAAAATTCATTCTATCTAACCTAATCCTCCCAAGGTCACCATGGTTGAACTCACCCCTTGTTTCTACACTGTGTCACAAGTTCTATCCACAATTCTAGTGACTCCCTCAATAAACTTGATCC
>JZKD02S1890015.1:16896-27695 GCA_000966675.3 Picea glauca
AGCCCTGTAACTAATTCCCAATGCACTAGGGAACAATTCCTAGCAAATCTCTCACTTTGAGAGAATGCTCACGGGCCTGAAAATCCGCTTCTTCGACAACAAATCTCTCACCTAGAGAGAATGCTCACGGACCTTACAACCCACTTCTTCGACAGCAAAGACTTTGGTTACTAGATGGAAACCCCTTTCCAACCTTTTCTTTGCAGGTAAGGTAATGGTTGTACCCCGTTCATATGGTCCAACAGATGAAGAAAATGAGTGAATCCCCCTTTCCAAAATACACTAAGGTTCAACCATATATTTGCATGGTCATAACTGGACACTTGTCACCTTCAGAATTAGCTTTAGCCACTTGGTGACTCATTCCCATCCCTCAGGAACTTAGGATAAATAAATATACATAAATTATACTTTTTAGAAATATTAATAAAATTTTATTTTGGACTTAAGCCCCCTTGGCTTAGCCCTTCTCATAAACTCTTAGCTCCCTTTTCCCTTTTCGGTGGAGTTTAGCTCCCTATCTCTTTACATTTGATTGGTCTGCGCGCAGCGATGTAATTTAATTAATAATTTGAGTGTGATTACATTTTATAAGGATAGGCGCACTAGCCTTTTTTCATCTTGACTCTCAAGCCCAATAACCACACAGACTCTCTAGCCTTGAATATATATATATATAACTCGATCCTCGATCCGATGTGCACTTCAAGGTAATCTTAGTGCACTTACTTAGGTGCACGCAACATTGTGGAATGTGTGCATCCTTTCTTTGGTAAACAATACTCGCGCAATACTCAGGTGCATGCAAAATTGAACCAAAACTTGGTGCCAATGGCTTACCAACCTATATGTGCATTTACATTTTCATTTACACTTGGGGTTCAGATTAGGGGTATTACATCCACCCCCCTTATTTATGAATTGTCCTCAATGCATTATATACACATGTACATACAAAAATTTCAAAAGTCTTCAAAACAATGTGGGTACTCTGCTCGCATAGCATCCTCGTGCTCCCAAGTTGCATCTGTAGGATTGTACCAAGTCCATTGTACCTTTACTAGCCCCATGGATTAATTCCGGAGCTGTTTGATTTTTCAGTCCAATATGCAAACCAATCGCACTTGAAAATCGCCTTCTGGATTCACCTGAATCACAGTTAAATCAATGACATGATTAGCATCAATACCAACTTTTAAATCAAGGATACATGGGAAACATTATGAATACACAAGGATCTAGGCAGTGCAAGCATATATGCGACAGGACCAATCCTCTCTAGGATTTCAAATGGTCCATAGTAGCGTGTTGTCAACTTAGAACAATTTCCCAACTTTGGGGAACTGCGTCTTGCTTTTACTTTCAAAAACACATGGTTAAACTATTTGTGGGTTATATCTTTATCTACGTAATTGTTCTTCCTGTCTTGGGAAGCCTTTAAATTTTTCCTTATATTCACCATTTTCTCTTTCGTTTCCCAGAGCAGATCTGGCCCAACCATGACTCTATATGTTGGGTTATCCCATCTCACTGGTGTGTTGCACTTTCTATCATAAAGTGTCGCAAATGAACTCATCTTTAAAGATGTTTGATACCCACTGTTGTAAGCAAACTCTACCAAGTGTAGGTAGTCTCCCTATTTTGATGGTTTATCCATCACATACATCATAAGCATATCTTCAATCACATGATTTACCCTCTCTAATTGTCCATCTGACTCGAGGTGATATGTTGTGCTAAAGTTCAGATTTGTCTTAAATCCTTTGAATAACCCTTTCCAAAAATTTGATGTGAACTTCGGATCTCTGTTAGACACAATTGTCTTAGGTACACCATGCAGCCTAGCAATTTCTATCATGTGTATATCAGCAATGTTGGCTTCCTTGTGAGTTGACTTCATTGGAATAAAATCAACAACTTTAGTAATCTTGTCCACCACTACTATAATATAATCATGTTGCTTAGCAGTCCTAGGCATCTTAGTAATGAAAGCCATGGTTACAACTTCTCATTTCCACTCAAAAAATGGGTAAAGGTTGTATCAAGGCATATGGTAATAAAACCAGCAACCTCCTTTTTCATGCTTGGCTAATAGTATTGTTTTTTGACCGCTGCAATTGTTTGTTGGTAGCCTGGGTTCCCAGCATAAGGAACTTTATGCATCTCTGAAAATGACAGATTTTTCAACTCCTAATCATTTGGCACATAAAATCTACGCCTATACATGAGGATTCCATCCTCTGTTAACTCATAACCTTCAAATTTTTGTTGCAATTTACCTTGCTATAAATTTGCCTTTATGTCCACATAGCACTGATCTGATTTGGCAAGCTCAAAAAATTTGTCACTCAAATATGGTTTGTACATGATAATGATTGTAACATGCATCTCATGCACCCTCCTGCTGAGTATGTCAACCACCTTGTTCTTTTTTCCTTTGATATGCTTGATGTCAAAGTCATACTCACTGAGGAATTCCAACCATCTGCTTTGTCTAGCATTTAAACTTAGTTGTCCAAACAAATATTTCAGACCATTGTGGTATGTCCTCAACTTGAATCTTTTTCCCATGAGGTAGTGCCCCCACATCTTCAAGGCATGTATTATGGCTGCCAATTCCAAATCATTAGTAGCATAGTGGCTTTCATGCTCTTTTAATTTCCTTGATTTGTAGCACACCACGTGCCCATTCTGAATAAGGACTCCATCGAGCCCTTCCTTTCATGCATCTGTGCACACAACGAAGTCTTCATTAGGATCAAAAATTCTCAAAATTGTCGCACTTGTCAACAAACTCTTCAAATGATGAAAAATCCTTACACAATTTGGAGTCCATTCAAATTGCTCACCTTTCTTATGCAGGGATGTAATTGGGTATGCAATCTTTGTGAAGCCCTCAATGAATATTTTGTAGTAACCTGCAAGTCCCACGAACTACCTCACCTCAGAGACATTTCTTGGTGTTGGCCATTCCTCAATGGCCCTTATCTTTTCTGGATTTATTGCTATCCCTTCTTCTGAAATGATAAGTCCCAAGTAATGGATCTGCCTTTGGTAAAATGAGCACTTGCTCAACTTTGCATAAATTTGATGCTCCCTCGATATTTGTGGCATCATCCTTAAGTGTTTCTCATGTTGTTCTTCATATTTGGAGTAAATAAGGATGTCATCCAAAAATATAATGACAAACTTATCTAAGTAATTTCTGAAAATTCCATTCATTAAACACATAAAGACAACTGGTGCATTTGACAATCCAAATAGCACCATGTGGAACTCATAATGTCCATACCTCGTTATGAAAGTAGTCTTGTTGATTTATTCTTCTTTAATTCTCAGTTGGTGATATCTAGATATGAGATCAATATTTTAAAATATATGTGTGCCCCTCCATTGGTCAAAGAGATCATCTATCCTTGGCAAAGGATACTTGTTCTTTATTGTTACTTTGTTCAACTACCTGAAGTCAATACAAATTCTCAACGTACCATCCTTGTTCTTCAAAATCAATACTCGAGCACCCCAAGGTGACACACTTGGGCGTATACACCCCTTCTTCAGAAGCTCTTCAAGTTGCATCTACAATTCCTTCAGCTTTGGTGTACTCATCCTATAAGGAGTCTTGGATATGGGCTCTGCTCCATGCATCAAAATTATAGAGAAATCGATATCTCTTTTTGGTGACAACCCCGATATTTCTTTAAATTCATCTTCAAATTCTTTTAGCACTGCACAGTCTTCAACATTTGGGACTTTATCCTTTGGTTCCTCCTCCATGTGCACTACAAATTATTGACATCATTTCTTGTAGATTTTCTTCAATTGCAAGACTGACACTTCTTTGATAGTTACAGCTCTTGGAATGCCTTGAATTTCTCTTAAGTTTCCTTCATCATTCAAGCGAGTAAATGCCTTATTGTAACAGTCTAGAAAAGCATGATGTTGGTCCAACCAATCCATACCAATGAGGCAATCATAAGAGCCCAAAGGTATGATATTCAAATCAGATTTTGTGTTGATCCCATTCATATCCATTAGACATGCCTTAGCCATCTCATTAATTTTTCTTTTTTCTCCCATATCTAACTACACCGAGCAAGGTTTTCTAAGCTTGCTTCTTATCAATTGGAATCTTTCCACCATCTTAGGATTTAGATAACTATGACTAGCTCCTGAATCAATTAAAATAGCAATGGGTTGGTCATCAATCTTACCTTCCACTTCAATCATGTGCGACTGAAACTCAGCTTGCTTGTTATCTAGAGCTGTTGTGTAGATCCTTGGTACATTTATGCCCATGTATCCAACTATCGCAGTTTGTTGTACATTGTGAATGGTCCTCACTTTTTCACCTCTGTGAAGGAAATCTTTGTACGTGTGGTCTCCCCCACAACCCCAACATTGAATAGGTGGTTGCCTTGGTCTTTTCCCCATTGTCTCAATCATTTTGGGCTCCTTGGGAGTTGGTTTCCCTTGAGAAGTATTTATGAAAAATGGTGGCTTAGTTCCCTTCTTCCTCTATTCCATCTTTCTTTTCTTATTGTCTTCCCAAGCCTTTTGGAAATTCAGTCTTCCCCTTTGTTGATCATAGAGATATTTAACTCGCCTTATGGTTTCCTCCAATGTCTTGGGGTCATCATATTATATAGTGTAACTGATAAATGATGGAAGCCCACTCAGGTACCTCTGAATTTTAACTTGCTCGTCCTTGATGAATGCAACATATTTCAACAGCTCTAAAAATCTTCTTTCATACTCATCTATCGTCATACTCTCAAGCTTGAGTTCAAATAACTCCTTCATTTTCATGTCATAGTATCGCTTGGCTAAGTATTTATTTTGAAAATATATTTTAAACTCTCTCCAAGTAACCTCCATCTCATCATTGTGTTGCACTTGCACGAACTGATCCCGCCACATTGATGCTTTTCCCTTTAGTTGATAGATGGAAATTATCCCCTCTTCCTACATAGAGTAATTATGCAGCTGGAAGTACTTTCTCTTTCCCAGCAGCCAGGTCTCTACATCTTCATCCTTCTTGTTCTCACCACCAAAGGTAGGAGGCTTGATCTTATTCATTTCCCCCTATAGCTCGTCCACCCTAGTCCTTCTCTTATGCTTTCTAACAAGAGATGGACTTGAGCTACTGCGCGCTTTCCTAAATGAATGTTGTGGTGAGTGGTGATGATTCCTACCAACACTTCTTGTTTCTCTTCTTTTACCATGAGACTTGTGACTCCTTGACTTACATGACTTTATCTCCTTATCCATTTTCTTTTCTATTATGTCCAAGATTTTCATCAACTTGGTATTGAAGCCATATTGTTGCTCCTTGGCTTTCATAAGCCTCTCATTATCAACTTTATAGCTTTGGACATCTTTTTGCAGTCCTTTTATGGTTTTTACCAAGTTTATGCGCTTCTCCTTGGATTTTGTACTATCAATACCCATACCGATATACAAAAAATCATCATCATGGTTGTAAGTTCTCTGTGCATATTCCATGTTTTTGACTCTCTGTGTTGATTCTGTCCTGATCTAATCATTGTTAATTCTGCAAAATGTGCAGGCAATAAGATTTGTTAGACGAATTCATGCGACAACTTCATGAAAACTATGCACCATTTTGTCAGAATCCTTTCTTTTGATTTCTTGGATGATTTTAACATCTCAATTCAAAATTTCTAGTGAATAATTGGACTCCTCTTTCCAACACTTTCCCATCGACTTCTCCCTTGCGCAATTTTGAGTCTTGCGCAGTAATTATGGTCATTTGGAATTCACCCAAATACCCTTTTACTCTTTATTTCTTCCTTTTGAAACCCGTGCACTCACTGGTATTCAACACGTACCAATGTGCGATGTCAATATTTAACATATACACCAGGTATTAGTATTACACATGCACCACCATTTTTTCTCCGCCCAGCCCCAAATTTTAGTGCGCCCACTCACACACCATTGTTTTCTATGCATTTTCAGTGTCACACCCCGAAATGTCAAAATTTAGTGCGCACACTTGCGCATTCTTATTTTATGTGCACCATGGCCACGCTGTAATTCCAAATTTGGCCACTTAGCAGTCTGAATTTTTACCTTAAGTAGATACTCGACCCATGTAGGCTCAGTGTTGAAACTAGAGCTTTGATACCAATATGCACTGTAACCAGCCTCCTAGTTGAGTCTCGTTACCACATTGTAAAGTCTTCACCACCGTAACTTTGTTGTATAAAGATCTAATACCAATTTGTAACATCCCCAGCTTATTATTGAGCAATGTCGCTCAAAAAAATCTAGTGCGCAGATTCTACACTATAACATTAATCTACGCAGAAACATGTGAGGTAACTCGAACAATCCCATGTTGGATCGCACCACACAAATTTTCCTCTTCATACATTATTTATAACAGGGAAATTAACTCATAATACAACTGTGCGCGCAATCATTCAGAGAAAACAAGTATTATCGCATGTGTAACCACTCTAAACACATGGTTACTATTGCGCATGCAACCATTCTGGTGTCGCACACAAATTTTGTTCTCTTTGTGCACAGACTACTTCCTCGTGCACACAATGATTCCAACCTCTTGTGCACACAAATTTTTTCCCTGCGTGCACGACAATTCTGGCCTCGCCTCATAAACTCATGACCATTATTACAAGTTTAACTAACAAGAATACTTAATAATTGTCATACTTTGCATGTGCGACAACAAATATTGAATAACAACATCACACTTACATGTAAAAACAACATTATACAGAATAACAACAATTAATTATATGCAACATCATATAGGAAATAAACCCATATCAGACATAGATAATTAAGCACATGGTAATTCAAACAAGCACATAAAGGACACTTATCTTTTATAAAGAGTCACCAACTGTGCGCAGAGATCAAACGTTCTTCTCATCCATAGACTATCTTGCTCATAAACTTTCAGCAACAAGTTATCCCTAAGCTGGGGCTTAAACTCCACCAGGGAAAAAGGATTCCTAATGCCAAGCTAAGGTATGATAATCAACAGAATTGATCAGTTCAAGGTGCCCAACTATTGCAACTAGCCTACAATCTCTCATTCCCCACATGCATGTCCCACCCCAGGAAGTGTGCCCCTTCTCTGCTCAACAGTCCCTCGACTGTCCCAATTCCCTTCTAGGGATTCGGTAACAGGCTGAACAGGAAGTCTCAGAGCCCTGTAACTAATTCCCAGCGCACTAGGGAACAATTCCTAGCAAATATCTCACCCGGAGAGAATTCTCACAGGCCTGACAACCCGCTTCTTCAACAACAAAACTCTCACTTGGAGAGAATGCTCACGTGCCTGAAAGCCCGCTTCTTCGATAGCAAAGACTCTAGTTACTATATGGAAACCCCTTTCCAAGCTTTTCTCTACAAATAAGGTAATGGTTGTCCCCCGTTCAGATGGTCCAATAGATGAAGAAAATGAGTGAATCCCCCTTTCCAAAATACACTAAGGTTCAACCATATATTTGCATGGTCATAATTGGACACTTGTCACCTTCAGAATTAGCTTTAGACACATGTTGACTCGTTCCCATCCCTCGAGATCTTGGATAAATAAATATTCATAAATTATGCTTTTTGAAAATATTAATAAAATATTCCCTTGGACTTAATCCCCCTTGGCTTAGCCCCTCTCATAAACTCTTGGCCCATTTTTCCCTTTTTGGTGCAGTTTAGCCCCTCGTCTCTTTTTGTCTAATTGGTTTGCGCACAACGATGTGATTTTATTAATAATTTGAGTGTGATTACATTTTACAAGGATAGGTGCACTTACCCTTTTGAATCTTGTCTCACCATCCCAATAACTACACAGGCTCTTATATATATATATATATATAACTTGTTCCGATGCGCACTTACTATGGTGCACGTAACATTGTGCAATGTGCACACTCTTTATTTGGTAAACAATCCTCGCACACTTACTTTAGTGTGTGCATCATTATGGAATGTCTACACTCTTTCTTTGGTAAACAATCCTCGTGCACTACTAAGGTGCACGTAAAACTGAACCAAAACGTGGTGCCAACGGCTCACCGGCCTATATGTACATTTTCATTTTCATTTACAATTGGGGTTAGGATTAGGGGTATTACATAACTTTTTCACATGTAGGTATTACATAACTTCTATTTCATTGAAGAAATAATTACATTCCATAGGCACCTAGGACATAAAGAGTTTCTTGTTAATGCAAATTTATTAAAAATAATAATTAATTGATTTTTAACTAACACCACTTTTGATTTAGGATTCAATTTCAAGGTTTTTTTAGCAATGATATCTATTGTCAAGGCCATAGTTCCAATCAAGTCAGAGTTTTAACTCCAAAAATAAAGTTGGTGCTACTGATAGCATCATTTTTTGATTCGAGGGTCAATTTTTAGGTTTTGTCATCTTGTCAAGGCCGCAATTTTAAACAAGTCACAATTTTAGCCATCCCCAAAAAAAAACCGATGCAACCAGTAGCACCACTTTTTTATTCGGAGGTAAAAATAACCATTAAATGTGACCTCTAAAAAGATGAGAACTTTGGAGAGTTCTTGTTAAGTTAGTAACTTTGTTGTGCTAGGTGGTGGTACTTTTCATGCTCGCATTGGAGTTTCAATTTCAGAGACCCCCCCTCTCAACATGTATCCCTCATGGAGAGACATTAAGTGCATCCTACATGGGCATGAAGATATGGATGAAGGAAGTAGAATGAATTTCAACCAGGTTATAAGCAAGGTAAGTGGAATTGAACAATCAATTATGGCTCTCCTACAGCATATTGAAACCTTAGAATCGAAAAGGCAGAGAATCAGCTCCCTTGAGCACACAATGGTGGCACTACTTCAGTGTGTGGACACTCAGGAGAAAGAATGCTAGCATACAAGATCCATGGTAATATCACATCAATCTAATTCAGGTTCAAACACCCAGCATGTAGTAGAACCTTAATTAAAGAATCCTAAAGAGGCATAGGGAGATCGAGAAATGGTACCAATGGAAATTGAATAAAATGTTCCTAGCCATGGAGAACTCCAAGAGACACCTGAAAATGAATAAGTTATTTAAATTATGTATTTTAAATGTGTGTTTTTGCTCGTGCAATATGTTAAAGTATATGGCAGCTTGTGTGCTCGAATGTATAAGGAGGATTCGAGTCATTTTGACATTAGGACAGTAGTCGAGGAATTAAACATATTTGAAACAATTTTTGTAATCATTTTGAATGTTTTTTTGCCATGGCGTAACTCTCGTTATATATAAAATATCTTCATTTTCTTTAAAAAAAAATTGTGGATGTTTTAAAAAGTGTCAGAGCTTTCAACTCATAAAAAAATAAATTTTATAAATTGCCATAATCCTTTTTTAGCCATATCTTATATATCTTATGTTATCTTTGTGTCTTGCAAAAGTTGAAGGAAGGAAAATTCACCCCAAACGATATCTTTGTGCATTTTTCAATTTAAACAAAAGAAACATCACTAAAATTAAAAACTGTAAAACTGTAATTTAATTATTATTTACATAAATAAGTCAAAATTTGATGTTTTTAGACTTTTGTTGAAATAATTGAGGGAAACAAATTTTAATTTATTCAAAGTAACCTTGTAACATTAATACAGCTAACAATATAAGAATCATAATATTAAATGAAAATATCATCTAACAAAAGGAATCAATAAAACATTATCATAATATATACCATCATCATATAAATCTTTAAAAAAATCGGTGTCAACCACTTGATCCCCACTAGTGCAAAGAGAGGGATTCCCGGTCAGATTTGACTTGCTAACAAATTAGGGTCGCCCCTTATGCCCCTCAATCCATCAACCATTATGTACCATTTTGATGGTGATGGAACCATTAATATGTTGCAAAGATACCCCTAATGAGTTTTATCTTATCGGAAAACCATCACCCCCCCTTCCATTGACCTCCCTTTACTCTTTTGGGTGGGGATGGAGTCATTGATACATTATGAAGATGCCCCCATTAGGCTCTACCTCTTTGAAAAACAATCATCCCCCCTCCATCCCATGCCCCTTTGTCCACCCTTTACTTTCTCGAAATGGAGTTACTGACAAGAGGACCCCCTTTGAGTTCTACTCTCTCTCTCTCTTGCAATTATCTCCCTTTCTCACACCCACGAGGTCTCCACTTAGAAAATCTATGACATAGTATGTGCAGTCATGGGATATTAAATAATACCTCTAATTTCCCAATATTGGAAAATATCTCCCAAAATCCTTTTGTTGAACCCCCTTCCCAATACATCTTTCCAATAAAAAAAACCCTTATTTTTACTAGATATCCCATATCTTTACCAAATACCCCTTTTTATGCTCCCCAATACTTATAAACCCCCCTCACACCCTACATCCCCCACCCCAAGACCTACAATATATTGACCCTATTTTTCACAATTAAAAAACCCCTTTAAGAAAAAAAATGATTAAAAAACTAAAACAAACAAACAAACAAACTTAACTTCAAATAAAATAAAATAAACAATTCAAAAACCTCAAAACAAAAAAAACAAAAAAAACAAAAAAAAACAAAAAAAACAAAAAAAAAAATGAAAAGAAAGTAAAAGTTACAAATTTATTTTTCAATTACACTAATTAAAAAAACATACTAAAAAAACTAATTAAAAAATCCCTTCCGCCATTCCCCCACCAGCACGTGCTTCTCCCATCTATTCCTCTACCTCAAAACCCCTTTGTTTTCCCACCCACAACCCTATATTTCCCACCCTCCCCCTCCTTTCT
>JZKD02S1890015.1:27734-47363 GCA_000966675.3 Picea glauca
TCCTCTCTCCCCCTCGCATTGTTTCCCTTCCTTGCCCCCCTAGTGGACCCTACGACTACCCCTCTTCTAGAAACTTATGAGAGTTGACATACCCTTGACAATTCCAAAGACTCAATGATTTCCTTCTCCCCTCCCTCTCCCCTTCCCCTCCAACCAAAGACTTGATGTCCAAATTGCAAAGTGAAACCTGGAAGAGTTGCAAAGAGCAAAGCCGATCTTCAAGATGTGGGATCAAAGAAGGAGAAATTGCATCACTTAGCAATGCACATCAGGTAGTTTCTACATGGTTAGTGTATCGTAATTAAAACATATAGAAAAAACATACAATTTAAAAATAATAAATATTTACTTACTCAACATTTGAGAAACTTACTCTGCATTTGAGAAATTATAAGTGTTGTTGATGAACTGAGCTATAGCTAGATCGACACCTAGTTTTTGTGTGTAGAAGGAAACGGGGTTAGGATAGTGCTTGTAAGTAAGATTTTCACTTCCTTCAACATGTTGAGCTTGTCCACAACATCTGTGTCTTCCTATGCATGTACATAAGTAAAAAACAAAGTGGTGGCAAACATATCTTCTAATATAGAACTCTCCTTCAATCCCCAAATCAAATTTTCTAGTTGATTGAATTCAAAGGTTGGAAGCTCAAGGCTTGTGTTTTATTAAAGGCCTAAACCAAAAAAATTGTGGACAAATGCTTGGACATTTAGGATTCCTTTCCTCACATTCCTCATAGAACAGGTTTGTTGGAAATATTTATGAGGGATAAAGATGTGTACATTTAGTCTCTCTTTGTTGGAGAGCATGTGTGTTATGGATTGAGAGAAAGACATAGAGGATATAGATGCCTACAACATAGGTGATATCATTGCTTGTATTGATAACATAAGCAATGATTGCATAAGACCTAATCGGTAAATATAATATGGTCGCCACGTTGCCTACTTGATCATTGATCTCTATCATTCCAATTAAGGTTTCTAATTTGTATTCCATTTCATTCTAGCCCTTCAATTTTGTTTAATGGGAAAGCCCAACTTGAACCCAAACATATCTATTTACGATACTTTTGAATATGACAAGCTCAAGTAATAAATCATAGCATTTCCTACCTTAACGCTAAAGGAGTTGTGCATGGGAACACAAGGTTACGAAGATCAGAAGTGAGGTAAACCCCGACACTTCTTGATTCTCCCACTGAACCACAACACAAATTGGCAAGTACAATGGGAAACCTCACAATTGGATCTAGCACTGGTGGGTAAGCTATTTCTTTTTTTCCTATGTTTACTATCCACCACCAACTACCTCATAAATTTGTATGAGAAAACTTTGTAAGTGACATGGGTTGGGAAGGACTTAAGAGGATCTCTACTTCCATACATCATAATAGCATTACATTCTTTCATAAAGAACCATTCCTTGACTAGAAACTTTCCAGGCCACATTTTCTCTCTACCCCAAATAAGACTTCTCTTTGTTTCCTTCCTTCTTGTACAAAAGCTCAGAACTACCGCAATGGTGAAACCTATTAAAATGATCCTTCGTTGGATGCCTTCCCCACTTGCAAATGAATAAATTACTTCATGAATGCCACGGGGATAAAAAGTATTTCAAATACTCCAATTGAATCTTGATAACTAGATGATACAGTATTGAAGTTGGAAACCTACCCACCCTTGTTTGGGTATGCATCGAACTTGTGTGTTTTTCAACATAAGGAAGCGAGGTCACCCTCTTGTTTGGGTGAGGGAGAATTACTACTCATAATAACAAAAAAACCATAACGAATTGAAGCTAATCTAGATCATGGAGGTTGAAGTGATAGTTGAACATGGTGGACCAGGACTAATGAGTAAATATGTTATGGGCTTCACGTCAATAGTGGCATTACCAATAATTTCAACCATAGTGTTTATAGAAAACTTTGAAGCACATATTTTCAAACATGAGTAGGTTTTGAGAAGTGCTTAAGGGTTGTAAGTCCTAACAATTTTGGATGATGAGCATGTGTAGCCTATGTGAGGAAATGACAAGAACATTTTCATATTAGTAATTATCATGTTATTGCCATTGGGTAGGTGTTTTCGTGGAAGCCACATGTATCATGGAGATTCTATGCATATACCATGCATGGTTAAAACCCAACACATTGGTTGACAGGATTCATAGTCATCGACCATGCTCTTTCTCGGCATGAACTTCAACTCGATTTCCTACTTTCTTTTCTTCTTTTCTTGCATACGAGGATAACTCTTTGAGAAAAGAAGAGCCCAACACCTAGTTAGCCACCTTGAACTAGCATATTGAGAAAGCTATAGTTGGAGTTTAGTCCAGTTTGCATTACACACACAACATCAACTCTAAATCATGTTATATTATATATATATATATATATATATATATATATATATATATATATATATATATATATATATATAAAGTTCTCTATCGCTCTAACTTAAAATGTAGCTTGACATTGAATCTAGGTTGATTTATGTGCTTGAACCATGTTATATTATATGTTGCCAATTGTTTCAAGAGAACTATATTACTTAATATCCAATTGCAAATATTATTTTCTCCAATTTCTTATTCACCCAAACCTTGGAATGGTATAATGGCCTGAAACGTGCCTGAAACCTTTGCTCACTATTGGATTGAGAGGAGAAATTGGAGTTGGCACGTGTTTCAACTAACTATGAACTAGTTATGCCACTAAGCAATCTCTCTCTAAGCATAAATAGAAGTGCATGTAACATATGACACCTACTACCTTGGCTTTTCTCCATCTATTGAGTTTAGATCTACTAGGTATGATACTCACTTAAATGCTAATACCAAAGGCGTGAAAAACCTTAACTTAAAATCACATGCAATGACTCGTTGTTATGCAACTTCCCCTTGTTATAAATATGACAATAATCTTGTATTCACAAGCACGATAAATGATGTGAAAGAGAAGTGGCAATTAGCATGGTTAACTCTATTGTACACTTTGCTCTTCTCAAAGATCCTTTGTTTCATGTTAGTGTTTAATAGAATGTGTTGGTTCAAGACATATTGTTGTTTGCAAACTCACATTTATAACTCAACTCCATGTTTGTTTACTTAACTAGTGTGAATAATCTCTTTAGTTTTGCGTATAGACTCATATTATATTTAATACTTGGTTTCCCCATATTTACTCATAATATATAGATAAATGGTGTCAAAGTAGAAGAATATAATTTTTTCAACTTAGTAAGTAGTCTTGGAGCATATGTTCAATTTTCTTGAGTCAAATTAGTGAAGACAAAGTAGTGGTACATGATTTTCACACTCTTTTAAGTAGTGTCAATTAACTAAATTGCGATAATAACTCACCTAGTCATGTTGAATGCATGTTTACAATAGAAAAAAGTACAAGAAGCATGAGGTTCCTCATGCACTTCCTCTATTTAGTTTGAATCAATCTATAATGGTGGAATCTACCAACACCAATCACAATGCCAACACAAATCCCTTAGCATTTGTCAAGTCCATGGTCTATGAATCTCTGCAACATTAGAAAGACAAGATGCATGATCAATTTTTATAACTTTTTGACATAATTCATGCCTCCTACCCACCCCCTACCATTGATGTCCAATAGTGACTTATTTAGAGATAATTCAATCTTTGAGGTATAAGTCAACTTRATTTTTTTTTATTTAAGGATAAGATAAACKTAGAAGGTAGCCTTTGCATTTTCGACCTTGCCATAAATGTCGAGGGTAATGTCAAATGTGATTCAACATTTATCATTCATCGTTGTGAARATAGTCATTACATTTTCTCTCTAAGGATGTTGGAATGTCAATGTTGGGTTTGAAATCACCCCAGTTTTTGTAATTAAATCCCATAAAGTATAGGGCTAGACAATGTAATAAATAAAATACAAGATCAATTTTGCACTTAAATCGCATAAGGTTTTTGGATCAATAATTAATAAATGGAATACATGTTCAAGATTGACAAAATCAAACAAGCCATTAGATAGGGTGATCGATCAAGTTTGACCTTGTCAACCAACCCCCAACTATTTAGAGACCTAGTCTTGAGTTATATAAGTGAGCTACTATATTATGATGAACTTATGTCAATGATTATATTGTACTCTGATTTTTCCTATGAATAAGATTAGTCTTTGCCATTTGACATTGGGTTTTCCTCTCTATTCTCAAGTTTTAGCACTTAAATCCCGGTGTGTTATTATGTGTTTGCTATTGTTATGTTCACTTTTTATCTATGTTATCTTACTATTATTCTCTCTTTATAGTATGCTATTGAGTTTTTAGTTAAGATAATTCATCGTAGTTGTTATTATTTGTTAAATTAGACGACTCCATGGTTGAAAAGGTATATTGGTTGTGTTTTTTATATTCGTTCCTTTTGAAACCCAATAATCAATGTGTTAGTTGTTTGGGAATCACCATGATGTTGAGTCTAGATAGTCATTTATCTTAGTTCAACATTCAAAGCCCATCAAAGGTGATTGAACAAGCTCTCACTCTATCATCTTTTGTCTTCATGACAAGTTTATGCTATTGCATCTTATGTTTATCTCCAAGCAATTGTCCATCAATTGATCTTTATCAATTATATAATACTATTGGCTTCTTCATTCAAAAGATTGAGACCGGGCCAATATCTAGATCTTTGGCTCCAACATGCATGTCAAGGAGTCAAATAGTTTTCCCATTACCTTGGTTGGTAAGTTTATTATTTGTTAGCTATGAAAAAGACTATTTCTCCATGTTGGAGCAAGTTTCTTGTCGTGATTAATGTGATTTCCCAAACAATTGTTCTTGCTTGCTTCTTTATTCTTTTTGTTTGTTAGGATCATATGTATACATCTTAGCCTAAATGCTTCAACTTCTTTTAGTTTCACCGGTATCTCAATCTCATTTAGTCACTTTGGCTCTTTCTATCTCGAACCTCTTATGCTTACTCTCTCACATATCTCTCATGACCGCATTACCATTGCTTCTTGTTTTTTGTAATCCAAAACTCCTTCTCACCATCAATCTACAAAAACCACATTTTCTCATGGTGAATAAGCCCCCCATTGCTAACTCGACTACTTAGAGCATGTGATGATGAAGTCAACACCATTCTCTACTAATTCTTTGTTATTGGTGAGGATAAATCTCATCCTCAACCAAACCCAATGCAACATGCCAGGGAGGATGAGCATGATGTGGACATGGGCTCCTTGCTAGCTACACCATCTACACATGTACCATGGTCATTGTCAATTATGCGTTTTCTAGAAATATGTAATGTTTTGAATTTAATATGGAGATCACTTGGGGATTTCATCGAGATGTCATGTATTCCCATTAAATCTATGTTGTAGGAGGACAAGGTATTGCATGGCTCAAACTAAATTTGAATTCGAGAGGGAAAAGACTTTGTTGTATATCTCAGACAAATGTTTATGTATATTGATGTTTGTTTCTTGTGAGACTAATTGTGTGATCACTACTTCTTTTTTGTCGAGTGGGTCATTCCATCATTTTGTTTTTTGTAATATATGCTAAAGCCTGCTCCAAAAGAATCAACATCTAGCACCTTATCCATTTTATTTCTTAGCTTGATATGATCATGAGAGACTGTGATGCACAAATATCAAGAGGATATAAGTTCATGATATTTTGGAACTTCATTCCCCTCTCTATGAGAGAACAACCCAGAGGACCTATGGTGAGCCCCCAACTCATAAAATCTCTACAAATTCAACAATTAATTTATGGGGCAATGTGATAGTAAATTTCCAAGACGAGAATGCACTAGTCAATATTACAAAGAGATTAAAAAAATAAATAAAGTTATTACTACTAGATATTTATCATATTCAGAGATAATGAGGTTACTATAGTTGGGTAAAGAGTATTATGGGGATACTAGTGATATAGAGCAAGATTGTATTTATTATTGTAATCATTTCCTCCTAGGGAGATTATCACAAGCACATCGTAATGAACTTGTTGGTCAGAAGGGGGAATAAAAAATAAATACATAAATAAATTTACCTATGTACACAATATTAGGATTGATAAAGATTGAGATAAATATTGGCATATACAAAAAATATAGAAGCTCCACGACGACAAATGCATAAAAATGAGATGTCGTGTCAATTTACCATCATAAGATTCCTTAGGTTTCTGAATTTTTCACATCATATGACATTTACTGGTGATTCAAACTCTCAATTAAGTAGGAGCGTCCTTCTAGAGATCCTTCAATTCTTTCAAGATCTGCTTGTACAACATTTTGCCAACAATAATAATAGAAGCAAAAGTAACAGCAATGACGTAATAAACAAAGATCCTTTGTAAATAACTATCAAAAACTTAATTTGGGTCATCATCCAAATGGATTTGAACCATGAAAAACACATTGAGGGCCTAACCTACTACCCATTAGATAATTGGAGAAAACCATGGAGTTTAGTAGATTTAACATCATTTCACTTATGCATCCAAGCTTAGTAGCCTTGTTGAGAAGTTCATAGATCATGTAAAATTATTGGAGCTAACAATCAAATCCTTTAATTCCCTTAACTGAAGTAGTAGGCGGGATGGAAGGCACCACTCAAACTACAATTATGAAATTCATAACAACAACATGGTTGATCTATCTATCACATGAGACACATTCCCATTGGAAACAGATTAATGAAATATTATTCCATGAAGCCAAACATTCCACCATAGGATCATGCAAACTGGTTTTAAAATCCAAGAGAGTGTGCATTTCAAAATTCACACAACTAGTCTCATAAGAAACATACATCAATATACCCAAACATATATTTGATATATACGACGAAGTCTTTTCCCTCTCAAATTCAAATTTAGTTTGAACCACACAACATCTAGACCAAATCCATGAGCAATCTCCATATTAAATTCAAAACAATACGGATTGTTGGAAAACTTACAATGGACAATGACCATGAAAATGTGTGGATGACACGACTAACAAGGAGCTTGTGTCCACATTGAGCATGCCATCCCTAGTATGTTGGATTGGCTATGGTTGAGGATGAGATTTATCATCACTAATAACAAAGAATGAAGAAATAGTGAAGCAAAGATATATTACATGGAGCAAAACATAATAGTATCTTTCATTACCCAGTTACTTGTTCATTAGACATTGGTTACATCAGACATTTGTATGGACCAAAAGATAGGAGAAAATTACCATTGCTATCATATGTCAATTCAATGGAGAATGCCCATTGATTTTCCCTTTGACATAAAACTCATTCAACATCCAACACGTGACTTTACAAGTATATAGATCCAACATTTGAAATATGCATTACTTGTAACATCCCCACCATAATCTCAAGTTCATTTAATGCATAATGTAGATAGGAATATGGTTGGCCAAACAATGTAAATGTGAAATGTATTTCTAAATTGTAAATGAATATAATGTAATATCTACTGCTAGGAGTGGATATAGATGGGGGTTGATTAATCCACAAGAGAGGGGGAATTCCTAGAGAGAGAGAACCCAAAGGGGGTTTTTTATGGGTATTAATTCAAACCCACATTTTTGAATTTTATTATCATTTGGGGTGTGAGAGTCACATCCCATACTTATTGGAAAGCATGAGCAAGAAGCAATCAACATTGGGTGAGTGGGAAATCAATGGTCTCAGAAAAGAGAGGAAAATTGTATGGGTAGTAATAGACAATTTTGACATAAACATCGAGATAAAACAGGGAAGAAGAGCTTGGGAGTTGAAATAGCAAGGTGGGACGAATTATGGAGCATATTGGAGCCATTTTGGAGCTGGAATTTGAAGAGTCAAGTTGTCAGGCTTGAAGAGTGAACTTTGGAGTGAGTTGCATTGTATCAACAAGTGATTGTTGTTGTTTTTGCTAGTGTTTTTCCTAGCAGTGAGTTCCCTTGAGTTCCTAGTTGAGAGATTCCTAGCTACTTGTGTCAGAGAGACCTTGATAAATGAATGGGACACCCTATGGACTGAGAGCAATGATGGAGTACATTCCTTGGGTTGGACAAGTCAAGACGAAGAGAGTTGGAGAAAATTTGGGGTAGTTGTAGGAGAGAACTAGTGGGTTGTGTGATGTTGGGCTTTCAGGGGCTATGAGAGGCACCCTTCTTGTGTGGATTCCTAGCCCTAGCTTGGGGGTGACTTGCTATTGAGATTTGGAACACCAGGTCTATGGTTGGATGGAATGTCCTTCCCAAGTAGTTGGTTGTGGAATGTTTTATAAAAGATAAGTGTTTATCTGTTTTTGTTGATTTATTAACGAGTTCATGGTTGTGCATTAACTTTGTGTAAGAGGATGGTTTTATATGGCTATTTTAGACATTTTATCAGTTGCATTTATGTTTGTTTAGAATGTTGCAGTTGCATATAATTATGGGTATCAGAAATTAGTCTAACGTGTCTTTAAATCGTGATTGGTAAGCTACTTCAAATAAATTAGCAAGAAGAAATTTCATTTTTATGTGTTATTTTTCAAGTAATGTTCCTGGGTTAAGCTAGGGGATGTAACATAATGGTATCAGAGCTCAAGGTTCAACATTGAGCTTGTATGGGCTAGGAGCCAACATGAATTAAGAAGATTTGTGGTTGTAGATTTTCATCCTATGACGGATTTGGGGGGAAATGGTGAATAAAAGTGAAATCCCTAAATTATGAGCATATTTTCAAGTTTCGGTGCTTCAAAGTAGCCGAGGAAGGCAATTCATGGTGTCGAGTTGCAGGTTGTAGAGTTGAATTCGACCATGGAAGTCGATTTCCAGTGTATTTCATGACAATCGTGAAGTTTAGAAATTGATGGCCTAGATTAATTCAACCTGGAGAGTTAGTGGTCAAGATTCAGTCGTAAGAGGATCTGAGCTAAACGTTCCCAAAAGGCATTCAGAGAGGGGGTTTTGGAAGACTTCAGAGTTGGGCATGAGGTTGAGTTCAAAGGGAGGAGTCTGATGACACGAGTCAAAAGAATGAGAACCATCGGAGTCTGAGGGTCAGAGTAGCCTTGGATGCCCGAAGTGGAGGCACTCCAATGGGGAAGACTCTGAGAAGAAATCTAGACCGTAGATCGATGGTATCTGGGAAGTAATCTCAGTCGTAGATTGATGTGGGATCTCCTTAAACGAGGAAAAAATGGGACGACATCATGATGACGTGGCTTGCCAACTTAGCATCCATAGAGTCCTAATGGTGACATGTGTCACCAGAGGAGAGGGCAATGGACATGAGTGTCCAAGCGGAGGTTGGAATCCTTATGGCCTTCATTTTAACCTAGACCATAGGATCTGAACATTGTTAGATACTGACCATTCATCGGATGGTACACGTCAGAGTGAATTGCGGTCCCAGAGGAGAATGCATTCCGATGCAAGCTTCTCCGAGGAATAATCTAGACCATTGATCGGTGAGTGGGTGTGGTGTAAAGACAATCATTGACCTATCGTGGGCCCCATAGGGTCGAGTACAAAGAGGTTGGAAGGAAGGTATGTTAATTTTCATGCAAGTTTGAAGGTTCGACATTATAAGAGTTGTTGATAGTTGACTCCTAGGACTGTTAGATCTATCGGAGGGAGCAGGAAAGTCAAGAGTGGAAGAACTTCGATGGGAATGGTTCGGTGATGAAGAATGGATCTAATTAGATCATAGCCATTGATTTGGAATGTTTTTGATAGGGAATTTGACAATGTTCAAACTGTGATTTTTGAGGAATTTGTGTACCTAACAATTGAAATTCCGATGGGGAAACTTCGAAGATGAGTCCTAACAGGCCTGCAAAGGTTTAGTAGCAACTTGGAAAGGCCAAGAAGATCAACGATCAAGATTAATATTGATTTTGTGATTAATTGTTTGGATCTAAGGACTATTACATCAGGGATTTAGTGAATTTTTCCATAAAAAATCCAGCTTTTGAAGGTCTTCATCTTGCAGGGCATTTTTTAGGGCCTAAACAGTGTTTTTGGGAAATAGAATTTGTAAAAAATTATGTGTCCTTCTAAACACATAGTTTATTCTTCTAAAATAATAGAGCTCAAAGAGAGCTTTCCAACAAGCTAAATTGTTCGTCAATCATAGCTTGTATGAAGGAGTTACAGTGAAAACAGTCAAGGGTAAAATTTAGTACTAGATTTCTTTTAGAGGGCATAACTCCTAGCTCAAGAGTCAGTTTGGGGCCCAAGAGCAGTCCATGGAAATCTCATGGACTATAGAACTCAATCACAAAGCCAGATTTGAGTTATGGGTAACTAAAAAAGTGTTGGAAGAGAAAGAGAACACCTATAGCAGGAAGGGATATAAGAGGGAAAATGGCCAAAACTTGTGAAGACCATAACTTTCTGCTTGGAACTCGGAATTGGGAAAGTAAATAGTTGATGGAAAGGTCTCGAGGAGGAGAATTCGTATATCAATTCAAAAAAATAATTTGAGCATAAAATATTGCAGACAACCTAAAATAAGATGACTGGTGGCATTAAAGAGCATACAAAAATTTATGAATTATTTTTCCAAATTATGTGTGTTTATTTTGATCTAACAGAAATTGTTTGCATGCACATCTATGTCGATTTAGAGGTTCTGAGAAGCATTTTGGTTACTATATGAGAACCAAAACAATGGAATATTCCCAAGGGTCCTATAGTCATGAGGAAGAATTCAGAGGTTTGCATGTCAACATGGGGAATGTTGAGATAGAGTCTGATGAAAGAAGAGATAATTAAGAGCCTGTAACTATGAGGAGTTTGCATAGAGAAGTGCGGAGCTATAGAGATGATAATAAAAATATTATGAAGACTCAAGAAGAGATACTTTAGAGCTTGGACATGTTACAAAAGCAAGCCAAAAAGGACTCTATCACAAGGAAAGAAGCTAGTGCTATGCAAGTGACATCATCAGAATCCCATAGCATGAGGGATGAGCATGGGAATGATAGGAAGTCAAGGAGTAGAAGCAAGTTCCATTAGTCCACAGAGAAATCCACTAGGAGAGTTCGTGTTATTTTAGGGCCAGGGAGCAACCCAATTGTGTCCCATGTTAGGAGACAAAGGAGAAGGCCTAAGGGAGACATCTTGCAAGGCAAACTTAGTAAGATCGAGCCATCGACTTTCAATGGTGAGCATAGGAGCGGAGAACAAGCAGGGACCTGGCTGTTGGAAACGAAGAAATTTTTAGCTGCATGATTACCCCTCAAGGGTAGAAACTAGGATTGCAACCTACCACTTGCAAGCAAAGGTATCCATGTGGTGGGATCAACTTAAGCAATGCAAGCATCTTGATGAGAAGAGGGTCTCATGGAGGCAGTTCAAAGGATATTTCCAAGAGAAATATTTTTCTGAGCATTACTATGAGAGGAAGATGAAATATTTCTTACAAATCAAGTTTGAAAGCATGACAATGGATGAGTATAAGAAGAGTTTCTTTGAATTGTTGAAGTATGTTGACTTCATAAAGGATGAAAAGGTCAAAATCCAAAGTTTTTTGAGTGGGTTACCCTCCTTCTACAGTGAGAAGATACAATATGATAGCCCCAAGACTTTGGAGGAGACCATAAGGAGAGAAAGCATATCTACGAGCATAGCAGAGGGAGGCCAGTCTTTCAAAAGACTTGGAATGACAAGATGAAAGGAAAGAGGGAGCAAAGGTAGAAAGGTTTTAAGCCACCCTTTTTCAATAATAACTCGCAAGCAAATCAACAAGGCTAGTAAACCCAAAATGAACAGAAGACAACAAATTCTTTTGGGAAAAGGCCAGGGCAGCAGTCTATACAATGTTGGGGATGTGAGGGGAATCACTTCTATAGGGATTGCCCTCACAAAGGAAAAAGGAAGAGAACCGTTCACAACATACAAGACACTGAAACAATGGGAGACATGAGAGGAAGCATGCCAATGATTTATGCGGCCTTGGACAAAAAGCAAGCAGAGTATCAATCCCCCATGATTGAAGTGGAAGGTAAGATTAATAATCATCCCTTAACAATTTTAATTGATTATGTAGCTAACCATAGTTACATAAATTATAATGTTATTGAAAGATTTCATTTGCAAAGGAGTAAGCATAAGAAATCTTGGTCAGTTCAATTGGCCATGGGGGATAAAAGAAGAATCAATGGGTTGGTTAAAGATTTCCAATAGACATGAATGGACTCAACACAAAAGTATATGTGAACATTATACCTTTGGGTTCATATGATTGTCTAATTGGCATGGATTGGTTGGAAAAACATTGTGTTGTCCTAGACTGTTAAAACAAGACAATAACTTTTCTTGATGAGAAAGGGAAGCAAGGCAAGATTCAAGGCATTCCAAGAGTTGTGGTTGTTAGAGAAATTCCAGCCATGCAACTGAAAAAGTGTTTCAAGAAAGGATGTCAAATGTTTGCAGCCCATATGGAAGAGACAGCTAGAGATAAAGTAGCAAGTCTTGAACACCATCTAGTCTTAAGAGATTTTGCAGATGTTTTTGAGGAAATCATAGGACTTCCATCAAAGAGGGATATCTCTTTCTCTATTGATTTGGTTCCAGGTGTTTCCACGGTGTCCAAGACACCTTACAAAATGGGCACACCAGAATTTAAAGAGTTGCAGATGCAGATAGAATAATTTTTGAAGAAGGGGTATATACACCCAAGTGTGTCACCATGGGGAGCCCCGGTTCTTTTTGTGAAGAAGAAATATGGAACCTTAAGGATTCGTATTGATTTTAGATAGTTGAATAAGGTCATTATAAAGAAAAAATATCATTTGCAAGGGATTGATGATTTATTTGATCAATTGAAAGTTGTGAGAATATTTTCCAAGATTGACTTGAGATCAAGATATCATCAAGTGAGGATAAAAGAAGAAGATATCAAAAAAACAACATTTAGAACAAGGTATGGGCATTATGAATTCATGGTAGTTCCATTTGGACTATCAAATGCCCCAGGTGTTTTTATGTGTCTAATTAATGGAGTGTTCAAGGAATACCTATGCAAGTTTGTAATTGTTTCTTAGATGATATTCTCATCTACTCTACATCTGAAGAGGATCATTAAGAGAATCTGAGAATGGTGCTAAAGGTTTTGAGGGAGCAAAAATTGTATGCCAAGCTAAGTGAGTGCATCTTTTATCAAAAGAAGATCCACTACTTGGGGCATATTATTTCAGCAGATGGATAACAGTTGATTTCGAGAAAATAGAGGCCATTAAAGGTTGTCCAACACTAAGAAATGTGACAGAGGTCAAATCATTTATAGTTCTTGCAAGTTATCACTGAATATTCATAAAAGGGTTTTCAAAGATTGCAAACCCAATCACTTCATTACAAAATAAAGGAGTGAAATTTGAGTGGACTCCAAAATGTGAAGAAAGTTTTCAATACTTAAAAAAAAAATTGACAAGTGCGCCCATATTAAATATTGCAAACTCAGACTAAGACTTTGTAGTGTGCATAGATACATGCAAGGAAGGACTCGGTGGGGTCCTCATCCAAAAGGATCATGTGGTATGTTTTGAATCTAGAAAACTAAAGGAGCATGAGAGAAATTATGCTACCCATGATTTAGAACTAGCAACCATTGTTCACGCATTAAGAATGTGGAGACATTACCTCATGGGGAAGAGGTTTGAGCTAAGAACAAACCACAATGGTCTAAAACATTTATTTGGACGACCAACACTAAATTCCAGGAAAACTAGATGGTTGGAGTTTCTTAGTGGGTATGATTTTGAAATTAAACATATTAAGGGGAAATAAAATTAGGTGGTTGATGCACTCAACATAAGAGCCAATGAAGTGCATGTTTCAGCCATCAACATGTACATAATAGATTTGAAATATAAATTCTTGAAGCAGCAAATTCAAATCAGCTTTACTTGCAAAAAAATTAAAAATTGTGAATTAAAAGAGAATGGAATCCCCTTGTACAAGGGCAAGGTGCATGTGTCAAATTCCACGGAGATGAAAAATATTGTGTTAAGAGAAATGCACAATGTGCCATATGCTGGGCACCCGGGATATCAAAAATCCATTACAGCCTTAAGGAGACAATGTTTTTGGTCGGGGATGAAGAAATAAGTGGCTAACTACATAGCCCGATGTCTAGAGTGCCAAAGGGTAAAGACAGAGCACATACATCCAGTGGGGTTCTTGCAACCATTGCCCATTCCAGAATGGAAGTGAGAGGTAGTTACAATAGATTTTATTGCAAAGTTTCCCAGAACAATGAAGCAACATGATTCCATCATGGTGGTGGTGGATAAATTGACTAAGGCAACACATTTTATTCCCGTAAAGACAACACATAAGGCAACAACATTGCAGAGATCTACATGAAGGAAGTTTCCATGATACATGGAGTGCCTAAGACAATAGTTCAGATAAAGATTCCAAGTTTACATCCAAATTCTGGCAAGGTTTGTTCAAAGGATTTGGGACAAATCTGAATTTTAATACGACATATCACCCGGAGTTAGATGGGAAAACAGAGAGGACTAATAGGATAATTGAAGACATGATCATAATATATGCGATGGATCAACCTTCAAAATAGGAAGACTATATCCACTTAGTAGATTTTTATTATAATAATGGGTATCAAGTCTCATTAAAAATGAGCCCATTTGAAGCTTTGTATGGTAGAAAGTGTAACACACCAGTGAGTTGGGACAACCCAGCTGTTACAGAATATTTCCCTTGCAGACAGGTGAAATCTCCCTTGGATTATAGACCCCCTATACTAAGATAGAAACACTACAAATGGACACTAACATCCCTTTGAATTCACTTTAAACAATCAGAAAGAGAGAGGGAGAAAGGGTGTGATGCACCTTGTTTCGAAGTTTGTCCTCATTGCTTCCAATCTAAGATTGATATCCAAACTCCTTGGTGCAATTTGATACCTGCAATAGGTAGCAAAGGGAAACCATTATATCCTACTCTAAAGGATTAGGTCAAACAAATTCATCTACAAATATTGAAGGAACAATAGACAAGCGAATGCAAGAATACACAAGCTTGAAGGAAATAGGCCAAGTATATTCAAATGAGAACCCAAAGAGAATACTTACAAACTATGGATGATGATGCAACACTTCTACAAGCTCTCCTCATCTAAATCTTGTATGAATCTACCAAGATCAAAGGTTTGATACCCTGACTGATTAGTTCCACACTAGACCATAGGTTTGATATGCTCAGATCTAGATTCTCCCTTCTCCTCGGAAAAACCTTCAATATATAGGCTTGAGAGGCACAAAAACCATGAGAAAATGAGGGATATGGTTGAGGATATGTCTCCTTGATGTTTGGATCTGATCCTAGGATTAATCCCAAGAATGAGGGTCGAACATAACCAACCCCATCTCAAAGAGTTGGCCGATAGATTAAGGTGGAGGAGATCCCCCATTTCTCTCAACAAGAATGGTGCTTCCCCCAAGTGAGAGATAGGGTGTCATTCACCAAAAGTGGTGCTCATTATACATGGGCAGGGGAGCATTGGTGCTCACTACACATGGCTAGGGGGGTGCCACCCTTCTAAAATGCTAAAAAATAGGTTGAATTTTCCAAGGAAAAAGTGTGTTTTGACCTAGAAATGATGGGTTTCCTCTTCCCATATGACCTAGGGGTCATGAAAAATTATTTTAATGGTTTCAAGGGGTGGAGACACCTCACAAAGTGAATGTGACACTTGGGAAGGTGCATACGACACTTGTGACGGTGCATGCGACACTTATCGAGGTGCATATGTCACTTTGTGACACTTGCGACACTTAGGGTGAGATACCTAGGTGTGCAATTTTGGCACGTAACACCAACAGATAGAGCCATCATTGAGCTAGACTTTTTAAAATAAATGGAAGAACATATGAGAAAGGTCAGGTAGAATTTAAAGGCCACCTAGGACAGGTAGAAAAGCTATGCAGACAAGAACATATCTTTCAGATATTTTAAAGTGGGAGAACATGTTTTCCTAAAAATGAAAGCAAAAAGAAGTTCGATAAGATTGGGTTGTTGCCCAAAGTTGGCAACAAGATATTGTGGGCCTTTTGAAATATTAGAAAAGATAGGGTCAATTGCATACTTGTTAGCATTTCCTACATCCGAGAGTGCATAATGTATTTCATGTGTCATTATTAAAGAAATATGTGCCTGACCCTAACCACGTAATTGATTGGATTGTGATCTAGGTGGAGCACAAAGGGGATTTCCGAGTGGAACTGATCCGAAAAGATCTTTTAAAGACTATGGTTAAGTTTTAAAGCATGAGTTCATTAACCATTTAGGAATTTGATGAAAGAGGAAGAATTAATGAAGTAACATGATAACCATAATGAAATATATAGATCTGGAAATAAGCATAAGAATCGACAAACCATAACAGCAAAAGTTGATAACGGAGTTCGGCAATATCGCCTACGTCTTCAGGCCTTTGTCTTAGTGGGTGAGGCTTTCTTATTTCTATTCAAAGCTTCAAACGTACATCATAAAAGTGCCAAATGGGTTACAAACTGATCTGGTTGTGTTCTGCCATATCTCAAGAACCCATCAAAACTGACGACACTGAAAACGGATGAACGAAGCTCCCGAAAATGGCCCACAAAGTTGCTTTCCTTAATGGCTTCCCTACATAAAAATGGCTTTGGCTTTTCAATTCTTCATCATTTTCCTATTTTGAACCTCCCTTAGGCTGCCAAGAACATCTGGTTTATATAGGCTTGAAGTTGGCAACAAAATCTCAACTTCCACCCAAGATCTGGCCTCAAAAAGGGCTCAAGATCCTCTAAAAATGGCCAAAATCTCCCAATATCAGGTTAAAAATCAATTAAAATCATAATGTAATGTTTTAAAACCCACTTTTGACTAAAATAAGGGCGCAGCTCCCTCTTTTCGAGCTCCTGGTCACATGGGCACCCTCCATGTGGCCCTGGGCTAGCTGGTGCTAGTCCTTAGCCCTTAGCTCTCGGCCCTTGGTCGTAGGTGTGGCCATATAGCCATAGCTTATACCTTGACAACCCTTTATGGTTAGCCCCCAGTTTTCGATCCTTTTGGTTATGTGCCTTGGTCGACGGGCTAGCTCGATCGACCGGGCGCTGACCCCATATATCCCCACCCAAACGATATATCAATGATATAGTCCGGGTCATATGGTAAGCGTCGAGGGGGGGTTAACCACAACAAATATCTGCCATAAGGTAATAAATGTGGACATATTG
This sequence comes from Picea glauca, assembly GCA_000966675.3. NCBI lineage: Eukaryota > Viridiplantae > Streptophyta > Pinopsida > Pinales > Pinaceae > Picea > Picea glauca. Next base: position 44,972 of record JZKD02S1890015.1, read on the forward strand.
CATAGACACATGGAAATGTGTCGGGGGCTAGGGCCTAGCCCCAGCTCTTTACTCTGCCATTTGAACCTTCGCTACACTTCAAATATAAACTTTGGACAATAGTTATCAAGTAACAACGTGGGTGGGCTGGTAGCCCGGCCCTGCCAAAGTGCTCCCCCCTGCCCAGAGGTCATGGGTTCGACTCTAGTGGAGTCCATAAATTTTTTCCATTCAATCAATGAACCAATGAAGGGGTGCCACGTGGCAACCCATGACTGGGCCATGTGGCACCATCACATTCGCCCACCAGGTGACACTTGTCAATTGAATATTTGACCACCTGTCTACCTAGTCAGCATGCCAATGTACTTGCCACATCATTGTATGGCTTGTACAGTCAGCTGCCATGTCAGGAGTGTACGGACTACACAGTCATCAAAATTTTGCATGTTTGGCAAAATGAACAGAACGTGATATCTTTCGCATACGACGTCCATTTGAGCCCGTTCAAGTTGTGTTGGGTTAATAACGACGAGGCCTACGCACACGTTCGTTTTGAAGTGATTTTGAGCACTTTGATTTTTAGGCCTTCCTAGACCCCATTTTGGTTCTGGGATCCATTTTGGATCGCACCTCCCCACTAAGACCTTTTGGTCCTCCAGAAAGATACTAACCAATCATCAAGTGTGGTATAGGCCACCCCACTTGTTCTATGTCTTTAAACTCTGTCTTGTGCACCTGTCTCATCAAGATCAATTGTAAAACAACCATGATAACTGACAGCATATTGTTAGCTGCTTGTACTCTGTCACATCTTACTGAAGCCACTATCATCCATGCTGACAACATTACTAATGATAACATTAGAAATATGATTGTAAATGAGCTATTATGTTTGTAATACTTGCACGACATTAGCTTATCTTGAAGCAAAGTATGATTGAATTTTCATTCTACAGTCATCTCATGTTCTTGCTTAAGATCAATTACTTGATTTGGCACAATTATAGGTGTGTTGCTTGCATGAGCTGCCTTCCTTAATTGTTCCATTGTTTGAAGATATTGATTTTCTTTAAGTGATGAGCATGTACAACATATTCCTTGTCTGCTTTGATTAAGTGATATTGATTATGTTCCCTGTAGAAGATTGCTCTACGATCATATAAATAAGGACTGCCTAAGACCATTTCACATTCATTGAGTGGCACCACATCACATGTTACCTCATCCACAAACTTAGATGAAATTGCAAACTTTAATGTGCATTGCTTTGTTATGTGTAATTTATGATTGTTGTTTATCCATTTAAGTGAGTAAGGTTTATGATGCATCTGAGTGTTTAATCCCAATTGTTTAACCACTTCCTCTGAAATCAAGTTAGATTTAGATCCACTATCTATCAATATGTCAACCTTAATATGCCTCATTATGACCCTTATATGAAACAATTTACTTCTAGAATCAAATTCATCACCAATTTTACCTGTCAAACCAACCGTTGAAATTTTAGATTCATCACCCGAATCTGATCCCAAGTCTGTTGGTCGTGTTATTGCTGCAACTGTTTGCCTCCTTTTTCTTTCTTTGAACCATTTTGGTCTCTTCTTGGGATGCAATTGCCAGCAATGGTCATCATCGTGCCCTTCTTTCTTCCAATGCTTGCAAGAGAGCTTATCTTCCTTTCTTGCCACTGAATTTTCCTTCTTGCCATTCCACTTCCTTTTGTCCTCTTTTCTCGAAGATGATTCCCCTGATACACCAACTCATGTTTTCCATGCCTCAATGTATGTTTCTTGAACATAAACCTCGTCAACATTAGTAGGTCCAAACATAAATACAGTGTTACGAATGTGTGTAGGTAAACCCCCTATATACTTCATAAGAGTTTCTTGGGTATGTAAAAGAATATCTAACATCAATGCCATCTTACGAAAGTCATCTGTGTATTCTTGCATTGTTTGTCCCTTTCTTAGTTTAAGACTTTGCCATTCAATTAAAGCCTTCTCTGTATAACACAAAGGATAAAATTGTTTTCTAAGTGCAGAAACAAATACTTGTCATGATGAAAATACATTACCCACTTGTTGTATGCCATTTTGCAACTTGCTTTGCCACCAGATGAGTGTTGTGCCTGCAACTCGAAGCGATGCCAATTTGATTTGAGTGGCCTCATCCTTGATTTGTTGCACACTGCAATAAACTTCGATATGCCTGACCCGGTTATCAAGCCTTTCTGCATTGACTTCACCATCATACATAGGTAATTCAAATTTCATATCAAGCTTAAGTAAAGACATTTCATTTTTATGTTTATGGGAATGTTTTCTTGCGGTGGATTTAGAACTTGAACTTGAAGAAGAAGAAGTTGATGGAGAAGAAGGAGGTGAAGGAGGAGTTTGAGGAGGATCCTCTC
>JZKD02S1890026.1:7199-26744 GCA_000966675.3 Picea glauca
ATAGTAGTCTCACCCCTTCCTATGCATTTTCATGACTACTTCATTAATTTAAGTAACCAAGAGATTTTCAAATGACCATATGTTGTCTATTGAATGTATATGTATTAATTATAACGTAAATGGACTTAATACAATTCAATATGCCATGCAAGTGAATGAGTACTCATAGGAATTGAATCCCATCTACTACATAAACAAGCATACTTAATAGAAATCCATAACAGGGATATAGCATGGCCTAAATAAGGTAGCTTGTGGCCTTATCTTGTCACATTCCTTGTTCTTTGTGTGCGTCTCTTTATGTGTACACTTGTGACACCCATCATGTCAATGTCAATCGTAGTATGTTTTTTCATTTTAGTCACATTGTTTGGGGCCGTGAACAAATCAATGTGAGTGGGGGTAAGTTTTCCACGACACTCTATGTCTACGGTAGCTAAAGACCTTCCCTTGAAGAAACAAATAAAAAATTGTGAAATAGTATATGGAAACCCGTTGGTAATTGCTTTTTCTTATTTGTACACTAGTTTAATTACCAATCCACGTGTAATTGGCATGATAATAACGTTGTGGCCAACTCGTAAGTAGTTACCCAAAGACTTGAATTGCCAACCCAATGTTCACTAATGCTTAGGGTAGGTTGATCAATAGAGATACCTAAAATAGCTCCATAGATTAGATATAGTAATAGTGTATATAGTAATCGATTCACAATTTGACTCACTATTAATATGGGGTTGACCATAAATTTATCTAACCCTTCCAAAGTTTTACATTAACACATCTTTTTTGTGATTTTTTTTAAAGATTAATATGTATTTGTTTATTCCATTATTGGTTGAGCCATTTCACCTCTTATTCTGAGGTTGATTGCAATGATCATTATTTTTTGACATATCACCTAAGGCCAGCAGTGGTGTAATCATTCTTTTATGATTTATCACCTCACCTGCATTCATTACTCTTGGATATAGAGCAGTACCTCTACAAAACCGTTATTTTTCCACCAATTTTGGTTCCTCCACTCAATGTGTTCATTTATAATCTCCTTATCTAACGCGTAGAATTCTCTGTGCACTTTCTTCATGCGCATGATGCCCTGCAAATCCAACCATAGAGTTTACCCCATTGATTCAGTTGAATATCCAATAGAGGATCCTCCGGTTATAGATCCCATTTATTTAGTTTTTGGTATGTGAGCATCGTGCTTGGAATTTGCTACTATTCATTGGCACTAGTTTTTTCATACTAATCTTTATAAGTAATGAAATACAACAATATAAAAATCCCATGTACTAAGGTTAAAACACAATATCATTCGAAAACGAAGCCTCGAATCCTAAAGAATCCACCCATGTGGCTTTGGATCCCCTCTACAAGTAGCGTTGGTCCATGGGGGACGTGGAAACACAACTCCCCATGTCAGATACACACACACACACACACACACACACACACACACACACACACACACATATAATATTGCAATTTGTATGTAGTAAAAAACAAAAGTGGGGAAGGTTTAAACAATAGCTAGCCATTCTCATTGCAACTAAGAATGCATTTATCAGTTTGTTATCTTACCAAAAATTTTATACATATTGGCCAACATTCTTGTAGATCAAGGTTTCCCACCGTTAGTGTAGTATGTTATGCACAAGTTATGGATTTCATTGGGACTACGAGTTCCTCTTCCTCTTCCTCTTATGGATTTCATGCACCTCTTCCTCCTTCTAGCCATAGTACAAATACTAATTATTATAAATTATCTGATTGAATGTTGTTAATTGTTACTACAACTCTACTTGTTAGGGTCCTACCCTAACTGCTTTACTTAGGATAATTTATTGATGTATCATGTCATCTTCCTTGAATAAGGCCCACTAAGTAGTTAGTTAATGGTCACTCATTTGAAAAAGGGTCCTCTTCATTAATAAGTCCCAATTTAGTTAGTTGGCCCTCGTTATAAGTGGGTCTACATGTAGTTAAGATTCTTTGTTGATAGCTAAATATTGAATAGAAGGTTATGTAATGTTTTGACAATAATCCTTATTGTATTTGGAGCTTTGCTCTAGGAGGTTTCCCCCTTGAATAGGCAAGTGACCATAGCTCTCTATTTTTTATTATCAATATATTTTTCTCAAGGTTAATCTATTTTATCTTATGTTCTTTGGTTTTGCACTACATTTTATTTGATTTCTCTGAAGATTTGGGGTTAATTACATTACAAGTGGTTTTAGAGCTCTTTCTTGGGCCATAAAGGGGGATTTTTTCCCTCTTTTTGCAATTTTTTTACGGAAAAAAGAGGTCAATAGAATTCAAATTGATTTCTAAAACTTTCTATATAGAATTTGAAGAAACTAGCCATAGATCTGAATTCCTCTCGAAAAAATACCCAAGTTCAAAAAACAATCGTTCAAAAACAGAGTCTGGGAAGTGGAGTTATCACTAATTTAAAATCAACGTTTTTTTAAGGGTTTTTTCCGATTATGGCCGTGAATTTTGCAGATTGGATATATTTTGATAAATTGCACAAATTTCAGTCACACTAGTGCCAATTGATCTAGAGAAGATGTGGAATTTCATAATTGGGTCATAATAGCCAATCCAAGGAGTATAACAAAAGTTGTGATCATTTTAAATTTTCGGCCTTAAACCCTACATTGAATCAGTTATTTATGATGATTTTAAGATCTTTTTCTTGGGTCAGTAAGCTCCTAAATTTTTGAATTCTTTTTTTATAGACATGTTCTGACACCTTTAAATAACATAGTGATCTATCATTCAACACGTAAAACTATGGTTAGGGAAGAATACACATAGAAAATACAAGTGGAATCACATTGTTGAAAAACCTTGTAACACTTGTCGGTACCCCTTCAAGTAGTAACACATCAAAAAGTACCTATATATGGAATATCACTTCCATGTACCCTTGGGTTTATATGAAGTCCCCTAGGTATACCTAAAACAAGCTTTAGATAAGCTAATCGACCATCTTGTTGCTATAGTACACCAAGAACAACACTCAAGGAGATCACTCTCTAGCACTTAGGTAGTCAAGTAGTATGGCTAAGGGAACAGTTGAGCCTCCTTGGTTGATGCCATGATATATTGGGCCAAGTACTACTATTAGACCCCTCGTGTATATCAAAGAGTAGTATCACTTAACACTCCCTTGTCATTATGACGTGATAACCTTTTTGAGTGAGCTTACCTATGGTGGAGCCCTTAAAACCACCTCATATCACCTCCACCAAAAATATGGCCACTCGCTCTACTATTGGTAGATTTGATTACCTAGACACTCAATACATTAATCTTCATGGCAATCTTCAGCAAAATCAATAGAAACAAAGTTACCAACTTAACAAGAACTGTGACCTCAAAATGAGAACTCTAGCCCTAAAAAACCAATAAAAAACATGAAATCAACCCCCAAATCAAAAAGTGGTGCTACTAGTAGTACCATTTTTTCTAATTGGGTTAAAATTGCAACATCTTTCAAGCATGTCATGCAAAACTCACATAGTTGCTCAAAAAAACCTTAAAATCAACACCTAAATCAAAAAGTGATGTTACCTAAAACAATGTTTGTTTTTTTTTTCTAAATGTTAAAATTATAAATCATTTGAAATCTTATTCTTAACAATTGGTACCATTAAAACCAAAAACCTCAAAATCAACCATCAAATTGAAAAGTACTGCTACGAGTAGCACCCGTGCTAAAATTAGGGTATTAAAATGACAATTTTATTTTAAAGTGGTATAAGAAATCATTACAACTGTAAAGAAAATCATAAATTCAACCCTTAAATGTTTACTTTTTAAATCTTAGTTTATCACTCCAAGCACAAGATAATACATAATGCCATGAAATATCACCCTATACTTTAAAAATTCAACATCAATTCCAAATATTTTCTTACTTTTATTAAAAAAAGTCATTACAGATTACATTGAATGAAACATAAATTATTTCTTTAAAGTATTGTTACATTGTCCATATTCAAAACATATGAGCTAAGAAATTTTATGATATTCTCCGTAATCAAAACATATAATTCATAAAACATAGAAATGATTCATAACTTCATGTAAGATCATATGTAAGTTAAACGCTCATATCTGGTTACAATACAAACATCATATGGATAAAAAATACATAAAATGTTTCAAACACTTATTCAAATTGACTCATGGATTATGAAATACCATCAAAGTCTACATTTTCTTCAGATGAATGATTGGATGAAGATGTAGATGATCCATACTCTTCTCTATTATTGATGAATGCACTATCTGGGTCTACATGCATGCCCAACATTTTAGATGTCAAAAGCCTTTTAGATCTACGGCTAGGTTGAATAGACTCCCATCTTGCAGTTATTTCTTATGGCAGCAACCTCTTGATAATATTTGTTGTCCTGGAGTGAAGAGTTCCTCTCTTTGTCAAATTGAAGTCATAAACAAGTATGTCAACATCCTCTAATTTTAAGAGGTCAGTGTGACAATGAGTTGTATTTTGACCCTTTCTTTTTCTCTTTCTGCTGACATGTTTCTCAACCACCATCTCTGGCTTGTACACACCATTGAATGGGTGTGTACCTATTGCATACCAATGCACTTCAATTTCTATATCATCTTCATTTTCTTTTTCAAACTTTATAACCTTTGCAATCCAGAATGGACAACCATGTGGATCTTCATTCGCTAAGACTGCAATCATGCTACCCTCCTTAATATCACATATCAAACCCATGTAAAGGTCTTCCATGGCTTCATGTTGTGCACATGATCTTCTAGAACCAATATACATTTATCTTTCCTCTGCTTTTGAAAACTCACTAGCACCTTGAGATTCTTGTTGTTCAACAATGTTTCTTTCTTCATATTCATTTGGCATATTTTGTGGCCAATGAAGTGGAGTGTTCAAAAATGTATCTTCATTTGTTGAGCTTTAAATTATGTCACTTTGACCATTGAAAAAAGACTCTCACCAAACATAATCAACAACATCAAAGTACTCATATGTATCTTTAATGGAATTTTTATTTCTCCCAAACATTCAAAATAATCTACATCTCTATTACACCTCCGTGCATTATGGATTTCAACAACTGATTGTAATAACAATAACTTTAATGAAAATATTGGATGATCTGGAATGAACTTAAAAAATGCTAAACATGACGAAGGCCCCCATGCTGCAGTAGTTGAATACTTCTTTCCCCATATTGGTGTTTTTACATCAAATTTTTTAAACAAAATTGATGTTGGAAGCTAATGTCATTAAGTTGCTCAATACATTTTTATTCACCATGTGATCCCTGAATAAATCTTCGCATGACAATAGTTTCTTCTAATATGTGAAAAACAAGCTTTGTAATGCATGATTTCTTAATACATTCAATTAACGATGGTAGGATTTCAACATTTTTTCCTCTTCAATGTTACTAAAAAATGACTAAACATTTGATCAATATGATAATGACCATGTCCAACAAGAAGGAAACCAACTTTTACCTTTTAAAATATTCTCAATTGAACAAGAATGCTTAGATATCCAAACACAATTTGATTTATGTTTTCACGACTAGTGTTGTCTAACTGTAGATATAGAACTTGAGGAAGATTATCAAACCGGTGAGTGAGCACATGATGAATTATGTTGATGGTCATATTTGCATTATTATGAATATTTGAAGCTGTGAAGTAAACCCTTGGACACATTTTTCCATTAAAAACCATACAACCAACCAAGAGAAACTAATTGAAATTCCCATCTTGAAATTTTTTGGTGTACGGACAAAATGTGGTAGAAGTGTTTTTTTTATGGTCCGTGCCATTAATTATCATACCTATATATTTGTTTGGAGCATCAAAACACTTCTTTCAATGTTTTTAGAACTATTGCCTTTCACTTAATTGTCGATTTCGATGTTCTTGAAGTGCTTTGACTATGGAATCTACACATGACATAAAATGAAAATATTGATAATATGTTTTCATAGTTGATAACTATCCAATTTAAAAAACCAAATTGTAAATATATACCTCTTTTTACCCCTTCATATTTATCTCTTCTTGATTTAACAGTAGCACATATACTGCAAATCCTCATCCTTGACTTCTTAGGAATACAGACAATGTTGAATTGTTTCTTCCATATTCTTGTAAAATATACATATGTAATAAAATTACCATTTCCTTCAACACCTTCAGCATATTCTTTGTATAAGTTGTAGATTTATATCCTTGAGAAATTGCATGGAATATGCATTATGTCTCTATCTGGCATACACTCTCCATGTTTGGAAAAGAAGTCACGCATCCATGACAATGCAGTGTTTGTTAATGGCCCACTCTCTCATCCATGATGTACCTTTGAATAAAATGAAGGATATTTTTCCAATCTTGTTTGGATTCTTGATAGACGAAGATTACCAAATGAGTGATTTTTTTTAAAATCCTTTCTACAAAGTAAAAGATTCCCAATGCGATAATCATATCCTATCTTAGTGGACACCATGCACCCCACTAAATATATGTTCTTATTCATTGACAAATATGTCTTCCTTTTATTCAAGGCATACATGTAGTCCATACTTTTCAAACAATTCTTTTGACAACATTCACTTGAAATCAAATCAATTATGGAAACTGATTTAGTGAGAAATTCTTTCCTAGACCTTGTATAACTAGAATGATTTGGATTGATATAAAAATGTCTTGTTGTGGTCCTAGACACAATGTTTCTTTGCATTGTCTCCACTATTTCATCATCCTCACTAGAAAGAATTTCCTCATCACTAATAGGAATGTCATACAAAACATTGTGAGGAGACCGAACAAGAGAACGTTGATCACCTTGACTTGTTGCACCTGAATGATTGAGAAAATTATCTTCATTCTTAGGTCCATCATCATCTTCATTGATAACCTCGTTGATAAGAGGAATATCAAAGTCACTAGAAAAATGATTACCATCCTCACCAATGTCATTGGATCTTCCATGAAAATATTCACTTGGAGGAAAATCATCATCACCCTTAAGATTATCAATGCCATTAAATTCTTCTCTGACAAGAATGTCTTCATCATCAACAACACCATCATCAGTGCCTCCAAAATATTCGCTTGGAGGAAAAACATCATCATCACCATTGGTGCCTTTAAATTGTCCACCATCGGCATAATCATATTCACTACATTTAAAATCCTCACTTTAGGGCATTTCTTCATCAGCCTCATTAGTGCCTTGAAAATCCTCACTTGGAGGAAAATTTCCATCATCATCATCATTAGTACCTTGAAAATCCTCACTTGGAGGAACATCATCATCATCAACATTGTTGCCTTTAAATTCCCCACCCTAGAAAGAGTGTCCACCATTGGCATAATCATCTTCACTACTTTTGAAATCCCCACTTGAGGGAAATTCTTCATCCTCCTCCTTAGTGCCTTGAAAATCCTGACTTGGAGGAAAATCTTCATCATCCTCATTGGTACCTTGAAAATCCTCACTTGGAGGAAAATCGTCATCATCACCATTGGTGCCTTTAAATTTCTCACTTGGAAAAGACTGTCCACCATTAGCATAATCATCTTTGGTACTTTTAAAATCCACACTTGAGGGAAATTCTTCACCATCCTCATTGGTGCCTTGAAAATCCTCACTTGGAGGAAAATCTACATCCTCCTCCTGGGTAACTTGAAAATCCTCACTTGGAGGAAAATCATCATCATCAACACTGTTGTCTTTAAATTCTTCACTTGGGAAAAAGTGGCCACCATTGGCATAATCATGTTCACTACTTTTTAAATCTCCACTTGATGGAAATTCTTCATCATACTCATTAGTGCCTTGAAAATCCTCACTTGGAGGAAAATCTTCATCATCCTCATCAATACCCTGAAAATCCTCACTTGCAGGAAAATCATCATCATCAAAATTGATGCCTTTAAATTCGCCACTCGGGAAAGAGTGTCCACCATTGGAATAATCATCTTCGCTACTTTTAAAATCCCCACTTGAGGGAAATTCTTTATCGTCCTCATTAGTGCCTTGAAAATCCTCACTCGGAGAAAAATATTCACCATACTCATTAGTGTTGATGATTACAACTACGTGAGACATCCTCCAGGACACAGACCTGAGAGAGAGCCCTTGATATGGGTGTGTGGTTCCTATTTGAGATAGAGCTGGAATGTAGTGATGGCCTCCTCCTTAAGAAGAGTTGAGAAGAACTCCAGATGATTCCCCTGTGTAACGCAATGAGAACAAAGATTTGTTGAGTTGGACGTGCCTGTGGCTGAGCACATGGTGAACATGTGAATTCCCATGATTTGGGTGCATCGCCGTGAGACAGAGATGAAAACGATGTATTAGCCTCCTCTGAGCAAAGAGTTGAGATGGTGAACTCCATATGATTCTCATGTGTAATGCAGTGGGAAAGAAGATCTGTTGAGTTTTGACGTGCATGTGGATGAGCACAGGTAAACGTGATCCTAGTGGTTGAGCACTAGTGAGTGTGGTTCTTCTGTGAGACATAGTGAGATAGAGATATGGAAATCCCTATGGATCTGCCCCTAGTGGCTAAGCACTAGTGGGTGTATGAGATCCATTGTTATAGTGTTCAAGAGTCAAACTTACCTGTAACCCTATTTGTAATGTAAAGGGTACAGGTCGACCCCACCTTAATGTAATAGATAATTAATCTAGTAATTATTGTTTATATTGTGACTTAGCGAGGTCGGCCCTGTTGTGCCAATAGACATTTCTATTGACAGGTTCAGTGCAGTATAAGTAAAGGTAAATTCCCCATTGAGGAATCATATATCAAGTGTGAGTTTGGAAATTTTAGCAAGTACATCTTCTTGGGAGAAGTGCACACCTCTCTTGGGCACTAGTCTTCTAGGGTTTGTGAGCACCCTTTTGTGTGTTAGGTTTCTTGGTGGTGGAGGTCTTTCTCTTGAAGAATATAACAAAGGATTGGTTGGGTTTTCTTCCCTTGTTGAGAAGGGTTTCCCAGGATACTTCTTGTGTACTTGTGCATGTTGTTCTTGGTTGTTGCAAAAAATTGTTTATGGTTTAAGTAAAATGCTAAAATGGAATGAAATTCATGCTTAAGCCTCTTCTATTGAAAATCGACATGGAATCAGAGCATAGGTCTTGAAGAACCCATTGCATAAGCTACAAGCTTCTACCAGTCATCCCTCTTCTTTTGCAGAACCATACGACCCTCTTAAGGTTTCCAAAAAATCCGTATGACCCTCTTCTTTTGGGTGTTTCAGCCCCTAAAACTTGGACGTTGAGGCAAATTTTGGCATAGGAGAGTATGGCCTTCTCTAGGGCACCTCCAGAGAATCTCAGAGTGAAATTTCGAGTATTTTGAAAATTTGGCCCTAGGGTTTCACAATTTTCTGCAGATTTATGTTTTTAGGGTTTCTACAGCTCTTTGAAGAAGCCTTCAAGATTACCTATGTTCTTCTGACCTTCAAGGCTTATTGTTGGCAGTCATAAGCCCAACAAAACCCAAGGTTGCTAACCTAGCCTAGTTGTTAGGTTTTCTAGCACAGTTGACAAGGGTTTGTGAAAAATCTAAAATTATGATGAATAGAACTATGATGGAAGATAAGCTTGATGAATCAGGAAACTTCAAGTTCCTGGAAGACAAGACTTTAAAGGAAAACTTATTGTGGGTGATACTAAAAGGTGACAATGTGAATACCTTCTTCATGAAGATGGCAGAGGACAAAAATCAACCAAGTGCCATTGGAGAAATCATATCAACACCCTCAGGTATGCACTTGTATATATATTGTTAGTATCATTGTCATGAGGGTAATTGCAGGAGGAACTAACCTTTTGTTGAAGTCATGGATCCAAAGTGTTAGCACTCAGAGTCACTCTCAGACTCCAAGAGGGTAAGCTCAGTACCCATCAAAATAAAAGTAGAAGGATTAAAATGGGTTGAGAAGGTGGATCAGTAAAACTATATAGAGAGGAAAGGATAACATAAGTAACTGCATATCAGCTTGGAACCATTGGGCTATGGAGTCATAAATATCGTGAATAAGGAAGGCATTTAAATTGCCTATCAGACAAAATATTAATGTGTCGATAAGGAGAAAAAAGACAGAAAATGTATGAGTGATGAACCATGAAAAATGGGCAAGATGACAGTAGATCCTCTATCGCCTCAGTAATCCATAGATCAGAGAGATCCTACATCCAGACAATAAGAAAAACAGAGAATATCTGACGAATCATGAAAGATGGGCATGATAGAAATAGATCCTCCATCGCCTCAAGAATCCATAAATCAGAGAGATTACATTTAGATAATAACGAAAACAGAAGGGTTTGAGTGATGAACGATGAACATGGGAAAGATAGTAACAGATCCTCCATCGCCTCAGGAATGCATGAATCACAGATACTACATTCAGACAAGGAAAGCATGAAACAATGTACAAACTAAGAAGACAGTCTGATAAAAAAGATTCAAAGGAATCTTCAATAACATATATTTACAATCCAAGCCCGCAGGCATACAAACTGAAAAATTACAAAGCTCTTCTCCTGAAACTCATTCAACTCTCCCGCCTATGAAGACATCCCCCTCCCTCAAAATAAAGACTGGTGTATTTATAATTAGCTCAGTCTAGAACTGTCAGGAGTGTGACTTGGCTATCTCGTTCAATACTTTACATCTGCACCTTCTTCTGTCAGACTGTGCATGTATTCCTTTGTCAGACGCGAACTCGGATCAATATGGGCCTTTCTGACCTTTGTGGTACCGCGGGATGACAATCTAGTCCTCTCGGCCATGGCTTCTACGCCTTATATTTATGGACTAAGATGAGATTTCAGCTACCAGTCATTTTCCATTCACTGAATCCTCCTTGGGGTCGAGATGAGGCTCAATGCCTAGGGGGGCACCATGCGTTGCTCTTGGATTAAACGCTAAATAAGCACATGATTGTGGGGCCATCAAAAGCGGTTTGGATTCACACCGCTTTTGAGCCCGCAATTCACCACCTTCCGCCACATAGCTCTTTAATTATACCATGGTTTCGATTGTGGGACCGCTCAATAATTTTAACGCTCGAGCAAGTTGTGTCCCTGCAATGAAGTGTGGTCGTCGATCTATTCATGATTTGTGATCTGGGAAAGCCCTGCTTTTGCTTCCATGCGCTTCTCTTGGATGGACCCTGCTTCCTGCTGTGGAGATCAATGACTCACAATTACTTCAAGAGTTCGGGCTTCAGGCCTTTCCAATGTATAGCTCTTTAAGTCATCTGAAGTGTGAGACTCACTGACGTGTGTCCTAAACCTTCAATGGCTTAGATTTACTTCGGGACTCCGTCTCCTCTATCTAGTCATTAATCCTTGTGCTAATTTGAAATCTGGATCACCCGAGAGCCGTTGATCTGAATTATTCATGAGATCTTCGCTGCTGAAAATCAAGCCTATCTGCTTGCTTGTGTTTCAAACCTGAAATGGACCATTTTGAATGCTGGGCTTTGTGCTCGAGGTTGATATTTACATAGACCACGGACTTGGTCGTCCTGCGATCTTTTGACAACTATGTGTGATAACAGTTGTCTCCACAGGGGATGGCATGCTCCTTACGAGCTGCCAAGAATGCACAGTTTCAGTGCCTTAGCCTTTGGGTTGTGGAGTCGAGTTCAAAAAACATCTTACTGAGGACCACATGTTGATATGTACACTATCTACTTGAAAAGAAAGTAGACACACGTGCTCCAGAAGGATATTATTTATGTACAAACCTATGCTAACTTATTTTTACAATAGGTTAGGTGACAACAAACTTCCACCAGAGCCACTCAAGTAACTTCCTAACGAAAAAAATTCTTACTCTGCCATTGATCAACAAGAGATAATAAAACTGTGGCAGCTAAATAATTACATTTTTCAGATTATCCCCCAATGTCAAAGGTATGACAAAGCTTGAGGGCTTCAATACACGGAGAAAATGCAACTCCATGTACTCCTCCACAGGGTAAGAAAATAGGTGATAAAACCTACTAGATGGGTAGCAGAAAGCCTGCTTTTCTTTAGAGTTTCTCACCTCTAGTTGAATGTTTGTGGCAAGAATAGGTGAGTGAAAGGCCAGTGCAGGCTATTGGTCCACTTCTCCTTTTTCTGCTCCGACAACATCAACTAGCTGAGGGCAAGAAATCTCTTCATGTATATCAATGAATGGGTGCTTCTCCTTAACATGTTTTTCAATATCTTCTTCTCGGGAAATAGAAAGAGAACAACTTTCATCCATGACTGCAGAATATTTGCTTATGTCCTCACTTTCCCTATCAATCCGATCTTCACCAGACTCATCACATGAGGAAGACTCTATCATCTATAGGATGTGGAGTACAAGCTTCTTACAAAATCCATCAAAAATCAGATGAGCCGGGTAAATCCTCTCGTAATATGAATTAAAAGCATTGTGAAAATCCTTCAAAGAATGGATAATAGAAGCAGGGAGAGATTGACACCACTCATGAGAATCTTCCTCTAAAGAAAATTTGAACATCTTGATCAAGACATCCTCGTGAAAGATGCCATGTTCAAGCATGCACATATGAAATTTTAATAAGTGCTCACCGGGCTGGTCATGCTTGTTTCTACTGAATCTCGGAAGATAATCATCCCATTCATTAACTAGAGGCACGAGATGTGGATAACTAGTTATGGATGAACAATTGAATGGGGCAAACCTCTTGGCCAGGATCGCCTCCATAGCTATTTAATTTGTCTCCCTTCAGTGGATTCACCAACAAATTCTGCATAGTGGAGTCGCCAATATATTTTCAAACAGTGGAGTCACCATGGTGAAAGATAGGCAGTCAAAACAATGTGTCCAGCTTCAGTTCACCATCTAAAACCATATCTATTCGTTGTCATTCTCTCAGGGAATATATCTTCACTTCAGTCCCCGACAACAACGCCATTAATGTTAGCATTGAGAGTCACCCTCAGTCTGTAAGAGGGTAAGCCCAGTACCCATCAACATAAAAATAAAAGGATTAAAATGGGTTGAGAAGGTGGATTAGTAAGACTGTAGAGAGAGGAAAGGATAACATAAGTAACTGCAGATCAGTTTGGAACCATTGGGCTATGGAGTCATAAATACCGTGAATAAGGAAGGAATTTAAACCGCCTATCAGACAGAAGATTAATGTGTCGATAAGGAGAAAGAAGACAAAAAATGTATGAGTGATGAACTATGAAAAATGGGCAAGATGACAGTAGATCCTCCACCGCCTTAGGAATCCATAGATCAGAGAGATCCTACATCCAGACAATAAGAAAAACAAATAATATCTTATGAACCATGAAAGATGGGCATGATAGCAATAGATCCTCCATCACCTCAGGAATCCATAAATAAGAGAGATTACATTCATATAATAAGGAAAACAAAAGGGTTTGAGTGATGAATGATGAACATGGGAAATATAGCAATAGATCCTCCATCGCCTTGGGAATCCATGAATCATAGATACTACATTCAGACAAGAARGAAAGCATGAAACAATGTACAAACTAAGAAGACAGTTTGATAAAAATGATTCAAAGGAATCTTCAATAACATKTACTTACAATCCAAGCCCGCGGGCATACAAACTGAAAAATTACAGAGCCCTACTCCTGAAACTCACTCGGCTCTCCCGCCTATGAAGAACACCCCCCTCCCTCAAAATAAAGACTRATCTATTTATAATCATCTCAGTCCACAACTCTCAGGAGTGTGACCAGTCTAGCTCGTTCAATGCTTTACGTTTGTGCCTTCTTTTGTCATACTGTGCGTATATTCCTTTGTCAGATGCAAACTCGGATCAGTATGGGCCTTTCTGACCCCTGTGGTACCGCGAGATGACAGTACAGTCCTCTCGGCCATGGCTTCTACGCCTTCTATTTATGGACTGACTTGAGGTTTCAGCTACCACTCATTTTCCATTAACTGAATCCTCCTCGAGGTCGGGACGAGGCTCAATGCCTACGGGGCCACCATGCGCTACTCTTGGATTAAATGTTATATAAGCACATGATTGTGGGGCCGTCAAAAGTGGTTTGGATTCACACCGCTTTTGAGCTCGCAATTCACCACCTTCCGCCACATAGCTCTTTAATTATACCATGGTTTCGATTGCGGGACCGCTCAATAATTTTAACACTTGAGAAAGTTGCATCCCCGCAATGAAGCATGGTTGTCGATTTGGTTGTGATCTATGATTTGGGAAAGCCCTTCTTTTGCTGCCACACGCCGCTCTTGGATGGACCTTGCTTCCTTCTATGGAGATCAACGACTCACAATTACTTCGGGAGTTCGGGCTTTGGGCCTTTCCAATGTATAGCTCCTTCAATCCTCCGAAGTGTGAGATCGATTGACGCGTGTACTTAGCCTTCAATGGCTTAGATTTACTTCAGGACTTCGGATCCTCTGTCTAGTCGTTAATCCTGGCACTAGTTTGAAATTTGGATAGCTCGAGAGTCGTTGATCTGAATTATTCATGGGATCTTCGCTGCTGAAAATTGAGCATGTCTGATTGCTTGTGTTTCAAGCCCGAAATGGACCATTCTGAATGATGCGCTTTCTGCTCAAGGCTGATATCTGCACAGACCACGGACTTGGTCGTCCTGCAATCTTTTGACAACTATGTTTGATATCACAAAGGAATCTCAATACATTCAGAGGAACACACACTGGAAGTGAAGACTCCAGGTTTGATTGTTGTAATTGTCATTCCTCTAACCTATAATTCTAAAGTTTTCTACATTACAAGTAGGTGTTGTAGTTGTGACAACAATCCTTAAATTGTTTTGATTCTAGAGATGTACTCATTATTCTCCTTTAGGAGATATTCTTGTGTCGGTTCCTTTTGTTTTCTTGTTCTAGATAGGTTAACAACAAAGGAAGATGCTTATCCTTCAGAGGGAGTCCCTTGACTCAGAGGGAGTCAAAACTATTTGAGAAAGAGGAAGAATAGAACCATCATTGAGGCAACCAATGCAATAATGTGTGATCATAATCTTTCTATGATTCTATGACACAATATATGTTCAGACCAAGAGTCTTCACCAAACTTTGAATAACATAACCCCCGAAGAAGCCTTCACCAAAGTGAAACATGAGATTGAACACTTCGGGATATTTGGGTGCCCAGTGTATTTTCATGTACCAAAGAGAATAATTACAAGCTAGACCCTTCAGGGAAAACATACATTTATGGGATAACAATAAATCTTCGAAGACATTCCAGATCGACATCCCTGGTCAGAGACAGATTGAGACAAGCAAATATGTCACCCTTGGAGAAGAGATAACCTTTCAAAGATCCAGAGAATCTCATATCGAGATTGACAGTGAAACAATACCTTCTCCCACTTTCAGTAGTTCAAAGCGAGACATACATTATTCAAGTTTATCCAGTTGCTCCAATTGATATGTCCAGAGATATTGCATTACGGCATAAAAGGCCTGCCTAGGCTCAAAAAAACTATGTAGGATGCAGAGGAACATAAAATCCCTTCAAGGCACATCCCGAGAAAGCAAAAGAGATTTTTGAGCTATCCTTCAGTCACGAGCCACTTCATTGATTCTGAGCCTCTTTGTCATGGAGAAGAAACAAGAGAACATGTATGGCAAGATGCCATAATAGAAGAATACCAATATATCTTAAAGAATGATGTATAAGATATTGTTCAGAGACCGAAAGGGAAGTCTGTGATGACTTCCAAGTGGATCTATAAGATCAAGCATGCAACTGATGGAAGTGTCGAGAAATACAAAGCGATATCTATAGCTAGAGGATTCTCACAAACAAAGGGAGTCATCTATGATGAGACACTTGATCCATTAAGCCCGATACACTTCCATCCATACTATCATCCATGAGTTGGAAACTATGTTAGATGGATGAATTCTTGATGAGTTTGGGTTTTAGCAAGAGTGTTGTTGATCCAAACCTATATTATTACGGTGATGGTGACGAGAGCCTGATTTTGACAACTTATTCAGAAAGCCTTGTTGTTGGATACAAGTAAGCCTTGGCTTCTGATTTCAAGATGAAGGATCTAAGCATGATGCACTACTTTTTGGGACAAGAAATATGATAGAGGACCGATGAAATTTTCCTGAGTCAAGGAAAATATACAATGGGAATATTAAAGAAGTTCAGTATGACAGAATGCAAATCCACGATGATGGATTTGAAGAAAATGAATGATGATGATTCAGATGAGATTGATCCATGGCTGATCAGATCACTTATGTATCTGGTCAAACACCAGACTTCATTTATGCTATGTAACAAATGTGCTTAGTCAATCCATGAGTCAATCAATACAAACTAACTGGATAACAGTAAATCATGTATTGAGATATATGCGAGGCACAGTTGGATATGGCATGAGATATTCCTCCAGTATGAACTTGAGTTTGCAGGGATATGCCGATATAGATTTAACAGAGAGTACAATAGATCGGAAGAGCACATCCAGTTGTTGTTTTATCGTGAAAGATACCATGGTTTCCTGGTGCAGTAGGAAACAAAGCTGTGTGGCCTTGAGTACCACAGAAGCAGAGTATATATCATTGAGTGTGCAAAACAGTGCGGTTTAATAAACTTCTAACGGGTTTACTTGATCATGAGATGGATTCTATGATTATAACCAGAGTTGTGTGAAGCTCTTTGAGAACCTTGTGATAGATCGAAACATGTTGAGATAAAACATCATTTTCAGATACATGATGCAAAGGAAAGCAGTACATGTGTTGTACCTTCCTACACATGAGCAGATTGTAGACATCCTCACCAAATTGGCTTGGTGAAGAATACCTCTCTAGAGTATAGGGAGTGTTGATGACTACAACCAAGATAAAGTTCGAGTACTTCCGTGCGAGACTTGGCTTGATGGAGAATGTCTCCCGAGCTGAGAGGGAGTGTTGATGATTAAAGCTATGTGAGACATCCTCCGGGACATAGACCTGAGAGAGAGCCCTTGATATGGATGCATGGTTCCTATCTGAGACAGAGATGGAATGTAGTGATGGCCTCTTCCTTAAGAACAATTGAGAATAACTCCAGATGATTCTCATGTGTAATGCAATGAGAAAGGAGATCTGTTGAGTTGGATGTGCTTGTGGTTGAGCACAAGGTGAACATGTGAATTCCCATGAGTTGGGTGCATCGCTACGAGACAGAGATGAAGACAATGTATTAGCCTCCTCTAAGAAGAGATTTGAGATGATGAACTCCATATGGATCTCCCGTGTAATGCAGTGGGAAAGAAGATCTGCTGAGTTGGGTGTGCCTCTGGATGAGCACATGTGAACATGATCCTAGTGGTTGTGCACTAGTGAGTGTGGTTCTCCTGTGAGATGTAGTGAGATAGAGATATGGACATCCCTATGGATGTGCCCCTAGTGGTTGAGAACTGGTGGGTTTATGAGATCCCTTGCTATATTGTTCAAGAGTCAGACTTACATGTAACCCTATTTGTAATGTAAAGGGTACAGGTCGGCCCCACCTTAATGTAATAGATAATTAATGCAAAAGATAATTAATCTGGTAAATATTATTTATATTGTGAGTTAGTGAGGTCGGCCATGTTGTGCCAATAGACACTTCTATTGATAGGTTCAGTTGAGTATAAGTAAAGGTAAATTCCCCATTGAGGAATCATATCTCAAGTGTGAGTTTGGAAATTTCAGCAAGTACATCTTCTTGGGAAAAGTGCACACCTCTCTTTGGTGCTAGTCTTCTAGGGTTTGTGAGCACCCTTTTGTGTGCTAGGTTTTCTTGGTGGTGGAGGTATTTCTCTTGAAGAATATAGCAAAGGATTGGCTGGATTTTATTCCCTTGTTGAGAAGGGTTTCCCAGGATACTTCTTGTGTACTTGTGCATGGTGTTTCTCCTTGTGATCTTGGTTGCTGCAACAAATTGTTTATGGTTTAAGTAAAATGCTAAAATGGAATGAACTTCATGCTTAAGCCTTGTCTATTGAAAAATCAACAATTAGTGCCTTGAAAATCCTCACTTGGAGGAAAATTATCATCCCAAACATTTAAATTGTAATCAAAGTCTTCACTTGGACATAGATTTTGTGTATTTTCAATATTATTAAACTGCTAAATAGATTGATGGCCATCATATTTCTCCTCTTTATCAACGGTGCCTTCAAAGTCTTATGATTTAGGATTTTCCTGATGAACATGTTGAATATCATTGTTTGCACTATGATCAAACTTCTGACTAGTTGAAAAATATGACTCCTCATCTACATTAAAAGTATTCCCATCACATTTGTTAGTCCTAAAAGAAGAGGTATGTGAACAATATGTTCATGTCTCATAAATAAAATCTTCTTTATATGACGAAGCCATGACTTCTCACTAAGAACATTGAATGATACAAATGCTCGACTTCCCACTGATAATATTATAACTTGTAGAATGAACTTTTCCCTCCAAAATCCCCCCCCCCCAAAACAATTTTTTTTCAATAAAATATTTCCCTTCAAAATTTAATAAAACATTTACTCTATTAATTCGTTATTTATTAGTTAGTTACAATGTGTTTCATGTTTTTTTAATTTATCCCACATTCATTAAACTTAGAGATGATTCATATAACACACACACACACACTTCTTTTTATTTATTTATCTCATATTCATTAAACTTAATAGTTATTCACATAATCTTTGTTATATATACAAACTCTTGTTTTGTATTTTTACATTGTGGTAAATATTGGGTAGCATTCGTTAAAAAGTTTGGAGCAATCTACAAGGGAGAAACATCAAGGAGACATTGGAGGAGAATATATCATTTCAGAGGTTAGTATTTTTTATCCCATATTCATTAAACTTAACAATAATTCACATAATCTTTGTTATATATAGAAACTCTTGTTTTGTCTTTTTACATTGTGGTAAATATTGGGCAGCATCCGTTAAATAGTTTGGAGCAATCTACAAGGGAGAAACATCAAGGAGACATTGGAGGAGAATCTAGCATTTCAGAAGTTATTGTTTTTTTAATTTCTTACCATTTACCCAAAAAATTTTATGTGATATCAACTTTGTATTATATGAGATTTTTTTATGCGAAAATCATCGAAAACCCTAAAATATATGAGATTTTTTAGATTTTTTTTGAAAGAAATCACAATTTTTGAAATATTTTTAGACCTTTTTGCAAAAAATTTTAACAAAATTTGTAAGTCTTTTAGAAGAAAAAGTTAAAAAAACAAAACAACTTTTAGTGTGTTTTCTTTATAAAAATTTTATGGTTTTATTATTTTTCAATAATTTTTTTATAGTTTTGGCCCAAGGCAGTTAGTGGGGGCGATGCCCCTCCACGCGGGACAAAGTCTTGGACTACAGGAGCGCTAGAGGTGATCTTGGGAATTTCCCCCAGCCCATCGTAGGACAAGTCTTGGTCTCGTGGCAGCCAAGAATTGGCCTACGGGGGTTGGGGCGATGTCGGGCATCACCCCAGCCCC
>JZKD02S1890026.1:49567-63293 GCA_000966675.3 Picea glauca
ATTATACATCAAACAAACTTGGGTCCATTACCCAAACCTTTGTGCTACCGGAATTCACTACCGGACTTACTTCAAGGGTTGACATCAATGACAACCAACCCAATTAATCAACACTTTCACCTTACCCTTTTCATTTAGCGTTAAGATTGCATATAACTTACATCCTTTGTGCATGTTCTTCTGTAGCTGTAAGGAAGAAATGAAACTCAAGGAAACTCCCTGGTTTCTTCCTACAATCACTCTAATTTGTCCCACATCATCAGTCAAACTTAATGATTTTGTCTTACAGTTGTGTATCGCATCATGCAATTCCAACCAGTCCATACCAATCACTATGTCATAAGATTCTAGGATCGTGATATATAGGTTGGCCTTTCTTACAAAATCTCTCATGTTAATGTTACAGTCTGTAACCTTTCCTCCAATCTTTTGTTTGGCACTCGATGCCATTTCTATGTCTAAACTCATCCTGCTCAACCGCCTTTACCTTAATTCTCTTTAGCACTGCACTAGAAATAAGGCTCTTTGTAGCACCTCGATATATCAAAATACTAAAATTTTTATTGTCGATCATACTTGACGTCTCGAGCATAGTGGACTGGTGCTCGACCTGGCAGTTATTCACCGTTTTATTATCACATAGATTGTCATGGGTCAATACAAATCTTTATTTTTATTTTGAGTCATAGTTTTACCTTAGGTTATAAGTTTTAGGTCCCTTTTCCCATATCAATTTTTCATTATTTTTTGGTATGAATAAATTATGATTAGTTTGGTTTTGGTTAAAATTCATTGAGTCACATCTTTCAAATATATCCTTATGACTCTGACATATCATCTTCTCCATGTTGTACGGTGACCCCATCTTCTTGTCACTCAGCTCGTTAAAATGTCATACCTATTCTGAGTTGTACGTTGTCACCTCACTAGGAGAGTTCGCAACGCCTTCAAAGTTCATATTACATTTATTATCATCATTTCTCTTAAAAGGTCATGTCATTGGAGATCTCCTTGATTTCAGAGTTAAATTTTAAATCAATATCCAGGGATCATTTTTATGTATGTCTTAACTGTTTTCTCCAAATGTGTAAAATATCCTCCAGCTTGGCGATGCGAACTGGTGTTAGAGATAGGCGTTGCGCACTTCGCTGCGAACTAGCTGCAGGGGATGAGTTAGCGGTTAGACCATTTGCAGATGCTCTTGAGAATATCTGAAAATATAAGCCTCCAACTCCAGGATACGAGGTACTTCATGAGCTTTCCCACCTTGTTTTAAGGCCTGGAAAGGGGTTAGTGGCTTCTCCTTTGTATGGCGCTGCGAATTATCTCACAGACTTGTAATTAAGCTCCAAAACCTTATCCCCTTGATCTACAGCTTATCTCTTGAAACCATCAACATTCATAGGCTTGAATTACCCTATCTTATGATCCTTGGTCTCTGCATCACTCTTTTCATACAACTTTTCCCCAACCCTCACTTTGGCGTTGTGAACTTTGTACAGTTAGCCAGGACTGTGAACTCTTTGTTCTAGCGTCCTTATAAAGTAGCCTTTTTTTCCAATTCACCATCTATTCACGGTCCTTTATGAAGATAACCTCATTGTTAAAAGATTTCATCCTTACTTAGAAACATTTTCATTATGAGAGGTCTGTGTGGATTTTCCTTATTGATTCCAGTAGTCATTTCCTCTGCTACCCCGCTCTCTACTGTGGGTAATTTTTCAGTACTTTGACAAAACCTGCCTAGATAGCACATATGGATAATAATAAAAAAGGGTTCATAAAGGTGGAGACATTGTGAGGACAGAGACCTGTGATATGTAGTTATTTTTTTATGAACCTTTGATTAGGGAGGTCTTCCAAAGAGTGGGTTGTATTAACTTCTGCCAAAAAATGCAGAGAGGGCACCCAGAGGTGGCTAAAGAATTTGCACTAAACTTTGATGTAACCAAGACCAAGGTTAGGATACTAGAATTTGAGGTATCTTAGAGGACCATATCAGTAGCCACTGAGATACCTAGTACTAGGGAGAGATGGTTCAAGGCCATGACTTTGAATGTTTCCTTTTCAAGGGAATTCCTCAACCAGAACACCAAGAAGACAATTTGTCAAAGGGTGTGCCAAGAAAACATATGTCAGAGGGTTTTGATAAAATGTTGAAGATAATTCAAATATACTTTACCTGTGAAGGGAGATTTAACATGATCTATCAATATCACATAAGACTATTGCTACACTTCACAGGTAAAGATGCTATGAATCTTCCTTTCTACTTGTTCAAAAGTATTGGAAAAATGTTTAATAGGGTTCAGGCTAAGTCTAAGGCAGTTGATACAAGTGTTTCTCATTCAGGACTGATAAATATGTTGGTGATGGAGGAATTAAGTAAGAGAAACATGGAATGGGAAGAATTCATTACTTCTTCCAATTTTCAACTTAACATTGCTCCTACCCCATAGTCTAAGGTACAAATCCCTACTCAGGTTGACAAGACTATACAGTTGGAGATGAATAAGAAAAGGAAGAGCATCGGGTCTGCTAAGAAATATAAAGCAACAAAGGAACATGCAGAATAAGGAGGATCTTCTCAATCTCCATAAAGAGAGGTTTCACCTTTTCCAGCTCCTAGACCAGTGGAGACTCCTTTATCTAGAGCCACATGTCTGAGAGGGAGAAATTTATCGTTCTCTTCACCACCTGCTGCAGACAAGGTCAAGGCCAAGAGACTTGTTACTAGAGCATCATAAAAGTAGGAAAGTATTGTGGATAAAGTGTCAATGAGAGCCCCCATCCAGAGAAAGGGAAAAAGTGTACCTATCAAAGAGCCCATTGAAATTTTAGACATAACCACTCCTCCATAAAATCCTACCTTTAAGAAGCTATACAGACAGCTTAAAGAGGCAAGGACTGAAATTTCCAANTACGTACTATAACCGGATCACTTGCACGAAAGTGTCCTCAAAGAATAACTCGATAACATGTTCTCGCAAGAGCGGGATGTTACAGTGCCACCCAAGTCTTGGCCCTGCATCGGCTGTTTGTTGGGCAAAGGTGTCGCGGGGCAATGTTGGACATTGCCCCGACTATCTGTCAGTGAGAGGTGTCGCGGGGGTGATGTCAAGCATCGCTTCAACCCCCCCATAGGCCAAGTCCCTAAGTCTCGGCATCGCCCCCAATACCCCATGAGTCAAGTATTTTTTATTTTAAAATTCAAATCTTATAGTCTAAGATTTTATTATTTTTTATTAACATAAACATTTTCCATCATTATTATAAAGACGCAATTAAAAAAAAAAAAATCACATAGGAAAAATGGTAGAAAAGAAAATATTTATGAATGTATTTGGATCATTCCTTGCAATAATGACATCCAACATTGCAACTGGGACTTCCATGAATGGTAGTCAACAAATTGATACAACATTTGTTCAAGGTCCAACACTTGAGCTATCAACGACAATGAAGAATGTTAGAGAGTTAGAGAGTGGAAATTTGTCAAAGGTGAAAACAAAAGGGAACATTCTTGGTTTATTAAAGACAAAGAAGGCAACAATGGAGAATATTTATATTTGTATTGTGCCGAGTTTGAACATGTGCAAGGAAATTATCAACCAGTTGGCTTGTTACGGGATATATGTTTGGTGTGAGACACAAATATTGTTTATGCACTTGTGAAACAAGCCAGGACTTATATCAAGATTAGATATTGTTTAAAATTGAGCAATTATAACATGGATGAATGTTTTACAGAATTATGTGCATCTATCGTTGAAGACATTGAGAGAGGCAATGTAAGTTTGTTTATTTTTATTTTTGTATCATGTATTATTATAAGTATCATGATAATTTTTTAATTTTATTTAATAAGGAAATGTTATATTTTATTCTTACATGATTTTGCTATGCGACTTTGACGTATGTTATTGGGGATTTACTCTACATAGAAAAATATCATGGAAGTCATGAACGCCTTTCATATCGACAAGGCACAAGAAGGAATGAAAAATAAACGAAGAGTAACAAAGGTTGAAGTTGCAAGAGTAGACAAAGAAGAAAGAAAAGTCCTCATTCTAGAAATCCTAAAAAGGTTACATTTGAAGATGAGGAAACTCTGACAGGTCTAAATTGGCATACTTTCAACACCTGTCTAATACCTTTTTGCTTACCATTTTTCATTAATCATTTCCTTTTTTATACTTTCCCTATATTGTTTGCCTCACTTTTCATTAAGGTATGAATCTTTCACCATATGCCATATTTATACTATTCTTGCATATTACTTAAGGAACTTGGTACAAACATGCACTAATATTGCTATACAAAGCAATTATAATGGCCGCATTTCAATCACTACAACTTCTGACAATGGTTGCAATTTCTCACCATGGTTGTGACTCCAAGCACAATATGACATCGTTGTTGCAATTCCAAGAATGTTGGCATACCAATGCACCTCCACATGGAAATACAAAACACGGTTTTGTTCCTAAAATCAAAGACATGGATCTGGGTGGAACAAACCTGACCCAACTCGCACGTGTGGACCTCCAGGATAAGATAAGAGTACGGACCAAAAGTAGCAACAATTTTGAAACAACCAACTTCCATCCCAATTTTTGAGCAAATGAAGATGAATTCGAAAAATCTGTGACATGGGTTTTGTTTGTACCACATCAAATTGAGTTTTGCGTGGGCCATTTTCTAAAATAAGCTACGGTTTGAGAGAAAAAGGATGGTTCTTTATCATGAATTTGCCTAAAATACTTTATGTTGCCGCAATTCTGAGTCTACCTATTGCCATGATTCTTGCACAATAGTCAAACGTTGAAATTGGCAAATAGGAACTGATCCTCATAAAGGAAAGTGATAGAGGACAAATTGGCATTCAAAATGAGAACTCAACCAGCCTGTCAAGTCAACAAGAATATATCCCTTTCTAAATTTTAACAAGATTTTCTAATCGTATTCTCACGATTGTCTATCTGTTATTTGCATAATTTTGGGACAAGAACTTCATGTTGGAAAATTGGTTGTCATTGATCTCAACCCTAGAAGAAGTTCATAAGCCCTGTATATTGGTTGAAGAAAAATATATTTTAGGACATTGTGAATGCATGTAGAACCCCCATGGATTGATAGCCCATGTTTAGTCATTTTCAATGATAGGTGGTACGCTACGTGATTCGTCACAGTTGAGGAGATATGCCTTCTTGAAGATGACTATGTGAATTGAAAACAAGAAATTATAGGTCGGCCCTAAAGTCAATTAAATAAAGTGTTGAAAAATAAAAAGTGTCAGGTCGGCCCTGAAGTCAAGAATAGGAAGTAAATGAAGGGTATAAATACATATTGAAGAACCACTCATTATGATCAAGCTAATCATCTCTAAGCACAAGTTCAATAGCAAAGGCGCGAGAAGATTCAGAGTTGACATATTGGAGGAACATAACACAAACTTACTTGACATATTTAGGAGTGGATATTTGGCTCTCAGTTGTCAATGGATATAAAGTTCCAAAAACCACTCCCACCAATCCAGATGAGAAGAAATTAATGAGTTGCAATGCAAAGGCCAGGCATGTTATCACAGGGGGATTGACACCAACTATTTCTAGTAAGGTGATGAGTTGCAGCACAACTAAAGAGGTATGGGACAAACTTAAAAATATTTATGAAGGTGACCCTAAAGTCAAGCAAGTCAATCTTCAACGACACAGAGCATAGTTTGAAAATATGAAAATCGATGAAAAGGAAGATATTACAACCTATTTACTCGGAGTAGATAAGTTGTCAATGTTATCAAGGGACTAGGAGAATAACTTAATGAATCCTTGGTTATACAAAAAGTGTTGAGATCACTTCCCATGAGATATGATGCCAAGGTCTCGGCCATTGAAGAAAATAGAAATCCGGATTTTATGAGAAAAACGAAAGGAGTACAGATTATTACCATATGCTTAACACGGAATAACAGAGATACAATAAAACTAGTTTCCTATTCAATAAGGAAATAAGTTGAAACTGTAAAATGCAGCGGAAAACAAGCTTGTTGGAATGGTGGCGGCTTATCTCTGAGGAGAGATGTGACGATTGCTCTCATTCGCAAGAAGAAGATTACAATGAGGCTCTCAAGGCCTTTTTACGATAAACAGGAGTTTCAAAAACCCTAAACATCCAAAAACCTAACCCTAGGAGATGAAGCGCCAAAAGTCACGTGAGCCCTGTTTGGGTAAGTCAATACATCAACTTCCTGGGGTCGTAATTTTTGCATGCAATCTTCGTTTTAGGCATATGACAGCCCATTGGAAAGATATATCCGACGAATACAACAGTTGCACAAAATTTTATGATTATAGCAACATGCCCCAAAAAATATCGTTTAGGGCCTCAAAACGGCTCTGGAAGTTCTGGACCCGAAAAACTGCTAAAAAAAGTAAATTATCAAAATTGCTAGAAGGTTGTTTTGAGCTAGCTGGAAAAGGTGGGTGGCCATCAATATCCACCTGGATCAAATAGGGACTTGACCAAAATGACAATGGATGAATCACATGGGCCCCTCATAGCATATGAAATGAGAACAGGTACAAAAAATGAATAGTCAAATAGAGAAGTGACCTTTAAAGCAATGATGAAAACAAAGGACAAGGAACACAAGGCAGAAGAAAGATCGGGCTATGATTCATATGAAGAAGAAAGGCATTTTGTAAGAAATCTCAAGAGGGGAACCAACAAATACAAAGGTAAGTTACCTTTTAAATACTTCAATTGTGGTAGAATAGGACACTATGCTAAGAAATGTCCTTTTGAAGAAAAGAAAAGCTTCCACAAGAAAAAGAGTCTATAATCCAAGGAATGTGACGGTTCTTTAGATGAAAGTGATGGAGAATAAAGGGGTGTGAGAGAAGTTCTCTTCATAACTCAAGAAACTCATAATGATGATCACAAAGATTCTGAAATAAAATAAATCAATTTTGAAGAAGAGTATGATGAAGAAGCAAGCTTTGACTCTCTCTTGGGAGCCAAAGACATCACAGAAAGTGAACAAGAAGATGATGAGAATCTTGATAAATTTAAGCATGATGAAGAAGAAAATAGGAAGCTCAGAAACAAAAATAGAGAGTTGAAAAATGAATTGTCAAATTGTGAAGAAGAAAATCATGAGCTTGAAAAGACAATTAACAACTAGAAGGAGAAGTTAGAAGATTATGAGAAATTTAAAGAAGAATTGGATCACACAAGAAAAGAGTTGATGTTGACAATAGAAAAATTGAAGAATTTTGAAAAAAGTACTGAAAAGTTGGATGAAATTCTCAGCAAACGGAGATCACCTATTGATAGGACAGGACTTGGATATGACAATAGTTTCAAGACAACAGATACGGATAAAAACGACAAGAAAGATGAAGAAAATTCTAGAAGCCATGCAAATTCCTTAAGAAGTAGAACCAACGATCAAGAAGATATTGAAGAACAACAGGAACATGACAAAAGATCATAATTTAGAAGGGGTGCGACGTCAAGAAGGTCCCTTCCTACCAGGTATGGGAACAATCAAGAGGAAGTTGAAGAACAACATGAATATAACACCTCCACCTGGAATAGAAGATCATAATTGAGAAGGCGTGAAGCACCAAGAAGGTTACTTCTTATCAGGTATGAGAATATTTTTCTTGGTCATTGTTATACTTGCATAAACCTTGGACAGAAAGCAATTCACTGCAAAATCATTGCAAGAAACAACTATATGAGAAACATAAATGATTATAGATATCCAAGGGACAATCATGTAAACAATAGATCTGGAAATGCTTATGGATTTATCAACAGAAATTCTAATCCATTTGATTCACTAATGGATCAAAATATTGTATGCTCCAAATGAAATTATCTTGGTCACAAAGCACGAGATTGCATAGATATGAAATAAGATGCTCATATCATAAAATTAGTTACAGTATGGAGAAGGAAAGAGAATACAAACAATGAAGATTGTCGAATAGCATTGATCATTGAAGATAAAGAAGAAGATGAATGGTACATAGATAGTGGGCGCTGAACACACATGACTAGGGAGAAAAGCAAATTCGTCAGCTGAAATGAAAGAAAAAGTGGCAGTGTTTCATTTGGGGATGACTTCTCTATCAAAATACTTGGAAAAGGTGTAGTAAATCTTGGAAGTGAAAATGTAAAAGCAAAAAATGTCCTATTGGTTGAAGATATGAAGCATAATATCCTCGGTGTTAGTAAAGAATGTGATCAAGGATACAACCTCAAGTTTAACTCCCTAAGATGTGAAATCAAATAAGAAGACTCATGAATATTGGTTGCAACAATAACAAGAAGACCAAATAGCATACACATCCTAGATAAATAGAAGATAAATAAATTTGAAATCACACAAAAGAGCTTCAAGGACTATAACAAAGAAAGAAAGGATAAGAAGACAAAAAAGGAAGGACAAGTATTATTGAGCACCATGTGTTCAGGTGGAGCAAACCCAAGGAAAAGAGTCACCCTTTTCCATTGATGTCAAATGGGGAGAGAAATATCAAGAGCATGATGACAAGGGGATCATGACAGTTTCCATCAATGACAAAGGGGGGGCTTGTTAAAAAATTGGTTTTCATTGATGTCAACCTTAGAAGAAGTTCAAAATCCACGTAGATTGGTTGAAGAATAAGAGCATGAAGGACATTGAAAATGCAGGTAGAACCCCCATGGGATTGATATCCCTCGTTGATTCCTTTCCAACGATAGGTGGTACACCACGTGGCTCCTCACGGTTGAGGAGATATGTCTTCTTGAAGATGACCATGTGAATTGAAAACAAGAAATTACAGGTTGGCCCTAAAGTCAATTAAAGAAAAGCGTTGCAATACAAGAAGTGTTAGGTCGGACCTAAAGTCAAGAAAAGGAAGTAAATGAAGGGTATAAACACACATTGAAGAACCACTCATTATGATCATTCAAGCTAATTATCTCTAAGCACAAGATCGGTAATGAAGGCGAAGGAGGAATCAGAGCTATAGGTGCGAGGAAGGTCAAAGTTGCAGGTGCGAGGAGCGTTTCTGAAAATCCCTATCTGAGTAGGCCCTCACTAGTTGAGTATACAGTGTCCCGCAAGGCCCTCGCAGGTGGTCCCAGCCTCATCACGCGAGGCCCCGCTAGTTTTTTGATTTTGTCAAGTGAGGATCTATGGTATTACAGTTTTGGCACATTATTTAAAGTATATTCTTGAATATATTGGCACACATTTCTATGCAAATGTTATACTCAGTCTGATGATGTTGGTTTGATGAGTTGATTATTTTATATACATATTCAAGGGTGGAAGGAAGGGGAAAGGAAAGGGGCTTGTAGCCTCCTTCTGGTTGGAGCTAAAGAATATAGGGAGTCATGGTTTCCTTCAGGTTGAAGCATGTAAACTAGGGGGTTGGAGCCTCCTTCCAATTGGAATTGGAGAATCTTGGAATTTGTAGCTTCCTTTGAATGTAATATTCTATTATATAAGAAAAACATTCCATGGATTTCCATGTAAATCTATTTTGCATTGTGTATCTCTTCTTTTGCTCTTTATTGTATTTTGGACATATTATTTGACTAAAAATAAAGCTGAAAAAAAGTGATAAATTATACTTGATATTGATTCACCCCACCTCTCAGTATCAACACTTCATTGTATAAACACCTCGACACTCTAGAGTTGAGTGGGAGGAAAATCATTCCAATGACTATGTTCTATTATTGTATATTTTTCAACTTTGGTAATATAAGATTATGTTCATGTTTGCATTTGTGTGTTTATGTATTAAGTGATCGTGTGATTCTGGGATAGTCTCCTAGTGCCTTGCCTAAAGGGGTAGGGCCTTCATTGTCACAAATCACGTTGTTGCAACTCCACTTGCAGTTGCATTGTTTCCTTGTTTACTTTATAATAATTTCCATCAGATTGCCATTGAACGAAGAAACTCTTAAATTGTTGCAACAACTCAGACCTTCCTCACACTCACAAAAAGTCACTAATAGATCCTAGCATAGTTTTACTTTCCGCAAGTGTGATTTCAATTCCTGCAAGCGTCATTTCAATTTCCTCAAGTGTGTTTTACTTTTTGCAAGTGTGATTTTAATTTCCACAAGTATGATTTCAATTTCCACAAGCATGACTTCAATTTCTGCAAGTGTGTTTTACTTTTCGCAAGAGTGATTTTAATTCTCACATGAGTGATTTTAATTTCATGCAAGAGTGTGCTTTACTTTTTTGTAACTAAAACCCTAGCATCACTTGGTGACTTGATGAAAGTATTTTGAATCTTGAAACCGTGACATTAAAAGTGCTACAATGCCATAGTTAAACGAACATTACTCTTGCATAGATTGTGAATGACAATTCATAAGTAAGTTACGACCCCAGATTGATAATTAAATGCACAACTCTTCAGTTGTTTACTACATTAGTTAGGAAGTACTTGAAAATCCCATCATTTTTGGCATTGTTACCGGGGAACTATCAAAAGAGTAGTTGTTTTTCAATTGTGTGGATTTTCATTTCAATAGATTGAGTGCTATGATTTCTTTTCAACAATTTATATAATGTTTTTTTAGAGATCAACAAGGAAGATTTATTAGTTCATCCAAAAAAAACCCAAAAACACTAATCATGCAGGTAGAAGGGGATAAAGAGGAAGATAGTTTGGAAGACTTTATTGAGTGCTTCCAATATGGCGAAGCAATAAGAGCCGAAATTGGTAATTTATTTGAAAATTTTAAAACTAAAATTATTAGCCCTTTGTCTTCACAATTGGATGTTTTGTAGGTAAAGCAGAAACAAGCTAAAGCAGAGAAAGCACTATCAATATTTTGTTCAAGATGCAGATAGAAGCATTCATTTAAAAATTGTCCTCTCAATAGCACTGAAGTATATTACATCTATAAGCAAGATCATCCTACGAATCTTTGCCCATCGTTGCTAGGTTTGAAAGCAGTGCTCCAAGAATCAAACAAGGAGGTTGAGCAATCATATTTCATCGCTTCTAAGAATCCATAACAATCCTACCCTTTAGGTATAAATCAATATCCCTCCTCACTTTTCAATACACGGAATAACATGTATAATCAACAGCGAGTTCCATAGCAAATTCAATATCTTGCAACTCCATGACAGTTTCATAATGTTTCACAGATTCAATATTCCACACCATGGTCACAGTGGCCATATCAGTTGAATCAAACCTTTCCATGGCCTCAAGGATGGCGAGGATATCCTTTTCAAGGGGGACAGTTCCCTATGCAAACCTAGTTACCCATACAATAATAATGGTTTCATCTCCCTTCAAATGTCACGCCAAGTAATCCTCCCCTTCGACCCCAACTGTCTGTACAACCTAACCCAAGCAATAAAGTGGTTCAAAAAACCGAAACACCCATTTTTCCCACCCACAGTATCTCCCATGTTGAATGTAACAATGTACACCTAATATCGAGGAGAGTTTCACCCCAAAAAATAGCCCAAACTCGAAACCAATATGAAAAACATCCCACTAATACAACTCATGTTGTAATTCTCGAAAACTCAACTCAAGCTCAGGGTGTTACTCTTATTATTGTTGCTCTTGTTGAAATTTCTCCAAGCCCACCTTATCCAGAAAAGAACTTGTTGAGTAGGGGAAGACATGTCATCACAAGGACCTTCTTGAATCCTTATTTGAAGTTCAAAATTGTCACCGAGGAGTCTGCATCTCAAAAACCTGGAGAAGACCAAAAGATCCATGAACAGAGTCCACAAGAGGTGGACATAGAAGTTTCTTCTAGTTATCCTTATCAACATGAAGCAAAGCTCAAAAAATCATGGCCATCATCCAAAGGGGAGCATACATTAGAGCCAAAAATCGAAGAATTCCTTGCATCCTTGTCACCACACCCAAACCCCTTGTACATTTAGAAGTTCGATGAGGCCACTTTTGGAGAGCTTCATGGCATGATAATTGAAGAAGAGAACCATGAAGAAAAAGACTACATTGAATCATGGTTCCAAGCGGTCCTCATGCCTCACCATTGCATTCTTCAACAATTCTTGGCACCATATCCATTAGAGCAATTGGTCAGCAATTGGTCCCTCGTGTTCTGGTATCTCTTAAAGTATATTTTTCAAGCTTGAATATGAGTATGCTTGTAATTATGTTATGCACATGGCTCCATTGGAAATATTCCTACACTTGAAAGAGAAATTTGTCTTTCTTTAAGCAGAGTAGGATAATGTAAATAATAAATAAACAGATAAAATAGTAAAGATAAAAATAAGTCTAGTTGTAAAAACTAGTTTACTGCAACAACTAGACGTGATCTTTGCTTGAAAACCAGGTCACCGGCTGGAAAAGTTTACAATAAAGTTATGTAAGTTTATACTTCCATTGCCACAACTATTCATGTTGTCATGACTTATGTTCTTGAAAATTCCCCACCACATTCATACCCTTTGTCCCGTACCCTTTGGGTTGTTACTTCATTTTCATCCCCCCTATTCATTTTCCAAATTCCCCTTACAATCCCTTGATTGCTACTCCACCCGCAATCCTCCCAGATGTTTATCAATTTCCCTTCTCCCATTCTCTCGGTTGCAACTTTGTTGTAGGCTTCCCTCATTCCACACAACTCATATGGGGCACTTCATAGTTTCGTGATGGTTATGTTAGGACCCTTCTCAATAAATTTTAAGACTTCTCGTCTAATAATTCTTTTTTCAGGATATGCAGGGGAGAACAATTTGTTGAAATTCCCTTTGTTGCAACAACTATTGTTGCAATTATCATTGCTCCAACTCATACTGTCGCAATTTCCCCCTGCTTCCACATTTTTTGTCGAACCGATTCCTATTATTGAGACCCCTCGTTGCAACTTCCACTTGTTTGTTTCAATGATTTTCGTTACTACAACTTCTTCTCATTACAACTTCCCAATAATTTTCCATATTTCCTTGGCTACTACTCCAGTTGCAACCCTCCACAAAACTCACAACTTCTTTTTCACCCAAATCTTAGTCTTCTTTCATTGTTGCAACCTATTGTTACGACTCTTATCATTGTAAATCCATTGTATCCTCACTCCATCTTCCCACTTTCCACCGTTTTCCTTGCACCATCAATGTTGTGACTCAAAAACATACCATATAATGCATCATCCATGCTACAATTGTTTTGTTGCAACTCTCGAGCCGTGACTTTTTCCCTCTAGACAAGTTTCATTCATTTCGCTTTGAGTGCTTCAACTTCGTTGTTGCAATTCCGCTCGCTGCTTCACTCCATTTTTCTCACTTTCCACCCACACCTTCCCCTCCATCACCTATGTTTTAATTCATCTCCTCACCATAAAGATACACTATCATTGCTATAGTTTCATCACTGTAGCTTCTGTTGCTACAACTCCACTTCCAGCTCGCATTTTCGAACATCGTTATTAATGCATTTTTGGCCGACATAACTAACAATACCAATGTTGAAATTCCATTTAGGACCATTGATGTGACTATCTTCTGCCACCACAACGCCATCTGTAATGATCCCAAGCCATTATGCCAGGAACATCATGGTTTTGGGTGTCTTTTAAAACTTTTCTGGTTGTGGCATTTCATCAAACACTTTGTTGATCTACTTGTTTAGATGTGTTTACTTGCAGGATGGCCTCTTGATTTCGGCCTTAGGGTTTTACTGATGTGTTTATATGTGTTTTGCAG
>JZKD02S1890026.1:63303-77890 GCA_000966675.3 Picea glauca
TGGCCAAGAATAATTTGGATCTATTAGCTAAATCTGCCACTAGGAGGAGCTCCAGAGTCAGAAAGTGAAGGAAATGGACACCTTGAATCATACCATTTTTTACAGTTTTCTGTTTTGGTATTTTGCTAATTTGAAGACAGTTATGATTGATAAGTCAAGATTTAATTGAGGATGTATTAAGCTATCCTATGTCTTATACCACTATCATATATTATTATAGCGGTTGTTGACACTTGGGACAATTTTGGAGTGTTTTTTATTCATTTTCAAACAAAAAGAGCAGCTACAGGAGAGTTTGCAGCGCCTGGCGCTGCAAATTCTTGATTTGGAGGTTTTGGAGGAACAAATGGTTGTCAAATGGGAAGATAAGGTTATGAAAGATGCTAGAAGTTCAGTTGAAGGCCGGAGGGACACCTGACCAAGGGAGATGCACTCAGATCACACATCATCAAGCACATTTAATATGATCAAGGAGGTTACCAACATGTTCCTAATTTGTAGCAGTTTGTTACTTTTTTGTTGAACATCTGTAGTTACTTCACCTTTAGGTGTGGGAATCCTAGGAAAGAAGTGAAATTCAAATTTTAAAGTTGTCATTGAAAGCCTAGGTTATAAGATAGAGATTGAAAATCATTGAGGGGTTCGAAGGATTGTAACGAGACTCATACTTTTTTGAAGTTGTGGAATTACAGGGCCATCCTCTAGATTTTGTGTATTAGACTTGAGACTTTTTTAATAATAAAAGTCAACTTCTTTCCATTATCTTATCTCAATCTTACTCTGATTTACTGTCATTTGAATGATTCATTTGATTTATTGTAGTTGTATTGCAATGGAGGTTTCGTTGTGATGTTGCTATGTTTTTTCAGAGTTTATCTTTTGATTAAAGAAGTTCTTATGTCAAAAGACTTTCCTCAGATGTATGTTGGTATTCCCTGATGTGAGTGGTAGACATTTTCATTTTCTCATTAAGTCATCTATATATCCATTTTACTCTTCAAAACCCCGATCTAAGTTAGCCAAGACCTCATTTGTTGATACATCTATTCTGGAACTTTCTGTGATTTCATTGTTCTGACTGAATTTTGATCCATTTGACACCATCATAAAAACTTATCTTTAAAATCTACTAATGGTTGTTGAGCTTACACTTTAGCAGTGAGAGTGTGACTTTCAGTGCTAACAAGTTGAATGAATTCTATGGGCCTTGCCCAAATCTCCCACTATAGTGGGTCCTGCTGACTCGACCGCTCTGGCCTTCTCAACTAGACAATCTCTCTGGTAATATGGCTTTCCACATGTACAACATCTAGCCTTCG
The DNA here is from genome assembly GCA_000966675.3 of Picea glauca. Lineage (NCBI taxonomy): Eukaryota > Viridiplantae > Streptophyta > Pinopsida > Pinales > Pinaceae > Picea > Picea glauca. Next base: position 64,623 of record JZKD02S1890026.1, read on the forward strand.
GTCTAGTACTCCTGGTCCCCGAAGTAGAAGTTGTTGGCCTACCATATTGAGATCCTAGTCTGTTATGTTGAACAAGCCTACACTGCTGTTGTTGCGAGCATTGTCGTTGTTGGTGCGGTGGTTCTTTGTAGGGAGTACTCCTTTGTTGAGGAGTCAGTCGTGGTGGTTTTGTGAACATGGGTCCTCTAGGGATATCTCGAAACCTTGATGTATGTCTGGCTGGTGTCGGATGTTTTTGTGCTCCTAATGTTGTATGTCCAGTCGATCTTGCTGGAGTCTTTCCCTGACCCCCGTTGGTCAGCTCTTCCTCAGCTATGAGGGCCTTCTAGACTACATCATGTGATGTTTGAGGCATTAGGATCCTCACCTTCGCACGAATGTTGAAGTTAAGGCCCAACACAAACATGTTGACCTTTAGCTTCTCCATGTTCAGATGTGGAGCATACCAAAGTAGCTCCATAAATCTGGCCTCATATTCTGACACCGTACGACCACGTTGTCGTAAGGCATTGAACTCATTGAGCTGGCACTCAATGACTTCCTTGGAAAAATACCTCTCCCGGAACCGCTCCTCGAACAGTTCCCATGACATGTCTTCGACGACCATGTTTAGTTGAGGTAGGAGCGTCTTCCACCATAGAAGAGCACTCTCGACCTTCAGCTAAAATACCGCCATGTGGACTTTCATGTTGGAGGTGTAGTCATGAAGTGAAAAGAACATCGCCATGTTCTCCAACCATGCCTCGACCACTGAGTCATCTGTGGCACACATGAACTCGGGAAACTTCAACTTCTCGAGTTCTCTGTGAACGCTGCCACTACCAGCTGGAGCGTGCTGTGAAATCTCATTGGGTACAGGTGCCCTGGCCTCATCTCTATCTATTCGGTTAATCAAGGCCTCTGACATCCTCTGAAAGGACCTCATCAAACCAACCACATCCCCCATAACAACCTTCTCCTACCCAATTACTTGTTCTTCTCCTTTGGGGTTAGACCCCTCTGGCATGGATGCTACTGGAGGCGTCGCACCTCCTCCTCTGGCATGATGATGTCCTCTAACCATGATTACCTGCATGGAAAAATTTCAATTTTAATTAGCGATAAGTTATTAATCAAGTGTTTAATGCAGTGGAAGGCGTAATGACCCCAATTCGCATGGTTGAACCTGCTCTGATATCATATGTAATGCCCCTCCATTACGACAACAATTAGTGAAGTGCAATAGGTAATTTTTTTGTTTTTGTGTTACAAAATTAAAAACATCGCAACATAATTAATAGCAACACAATCAACACATCATCATAATTAATAACAACACATAATCAACACATTAATATATTTAATAGAGACACATAATCAACACATCATCGTCAACTGAAGCAAAAATACTAATAATTGATCACCTGTGTCACTGAAAAATTAAAGGTAACTACCCGCCCAACCTATCCTGCATGGTTAGGACCTCCAAGACACATAAGCAACACTCAAGTCCAGGATTCATCCAACTGATTTTGACCACTCAAGGTTTTAGGATAGGCGATTGTTCTGAGGAACAAGGAAGTATCTAAATTCCATAACTCAATCACATGTCGCTACTCAACTAGAATTATCAACATACTTAATCATTAAATCATCATAGTGCAAATAATAATCTACTCTACCTAACAAATATTTCAAGCAACAATCGAGCATAATGAGTAAGAGGATTTTACATAAGAATAACAAATCAAGAGCGCAAATACAATCTTAATCCCATATAGCTTAACTATACAACTTCATCTTAAGGAATATCTTCTAGGAGTATGTAAGGAAATGTTAAAATTTCATAGTCATTATGAGAACTCATAAGAAGATAAATCTTCTTAAGTCGTACATTAAATTTAACACTACTTGCATTATGTGTCCATCTATAAACTAATATAAATCATTCATAAATAACAGTTAATAAGAAGTCAACGACTTGCATATCCCTCCTTAAATAACTAAGAGGATCAATCACAACAACAATATGGAAGGATCCCAATGTTACCTTACACTTCTATTGCATAGGAACTATGGGAAATTTTACCTATAATGAAGAATAGAGATGGTATTTCACATACTATCTAGCATATCCAATTAAAGACCTAAGAAGATCATTAAAATTTAAAGTAATATAATAAGGACTTTAAGTGCCCACTTGCATATCCATGTTTTAAGGAACGAAGGAAGACCCGAGTCCCCTTTTTTAAACAATAATTTAAGCACCCAAAGCTAGCTTACGATCCATTAAAGTAACCAAAGAAATTCAAATATTTTGTCTGTGTAATCATATTCAAAGCCACTTACATCACCAAGAGTGTCGAAACACATTCCATACTAATTATGTAGGGAAAACTTGAACTATCAATTTGTAGTAAGAGTTAAGGTGGTGATAAGGTCCTTACAAGGATGTCACCTTCGCATTTAATTTAGACCACAAGTTACGTACTATAACCGGATCACTTGCACGAAAGTGTCCTCAAAGAATAACTCGATAACATGTTCTCGCAAGAGCGGGATGTTACAGTGCCACCCAAGTCTTGGCCCTGCATCGGCTGTTTGTTGGGCAAAGGTGTCGCGGGGCAATGTTGGACATTGCCCCGACTATCTGTCAGTGAGAGGTGTCGCGGGGGTGATGTCAAGCATCGCTTCAACCCCCCCATAGGCCAAGTCCCTAAGTCTCGGCATCGCCCCCAATACCCCATGAGTCAAGTATTTTTTATTTTAAAATTCAAATCTTATAGTCTAAGATTTTATTATTTTTTATTAACATAAACATTTTCCATCATTATTATAAAGACGCAATTAAAAAAAAAAAAATCACATAGGAAAAATGGTAGAAAAGAAAATATTTATGAATGTATTTGGATCATTCCTTGCAATAATGACATCCAACATTGCAACTGGGACTTCCATGAATGGTAGTCAACAAATTGATACAACATTTGTTCAAGGTCCAACACTTGAGCTATCAACGACAATGAAGAATGTTAGAGAGTTAGAGAGTGGAAATTTGTCAAAGGTGAAAACAAAAGGGAACATTCTTGGTTTATTAAAGACAAAGAAGGCAACAATGGAGAATATTTATATTTGTATTGTGCCGAGTTTGAACATGTGCAAGGAAATTATCAACCAGTTGGCTTGTTACGGGATATATGTTTGGTGTGAGACACAAATATTGTTTATGCACTTGTGAAACAAGCCAGGACTTATATCAAGATTAGATATTGTTTAAAATTGAGCAATTATAACATGGATGAATGTTTTACAGAATTATGTGCATCTATCGTTGAAGACATTGAGAGAGGCAATGTAAGTTTGTTTATTTTTATTTTTGTATCATGTATTATTATAAGTATCATGATAATTTTTTAATTTTATTTAATAAGGAAATGTTATATTTTATTCTTACATGATTTTGCTATGCGACTTTGACGTATGTTATTGGGGATTTACTCTACATAGAAAAATATCATGGAAGTCATGAACGCCTTTCATATCGACAAGGCACAAGAAGGAATGAAAAATAAACGAAGAGTAACAAAGGTTGAAGTTGCAAGAGTAGACAAAGAAGAAAGAAAAGTCCTCATTCTAGAAATCCTAAAAAGGTTACATTTGAAGATGAGGAAACTCTGACAGGTCTAAATTGGCATACTTTCAACACCTGTCTAATACCTTTTTGCTTACCATTTTTCATTAATCATTTCCTTTTTTATACTTTCCCTATATTGTTTGCCTCACTTTTCATTAAGGTATGAATCTTTCACCATATGCCATATTTATACTATTCTTGCATATTACTTAAGGAACTTGGTACAAACATGCACTAATATTGCTATACAAAGCAATTATAATGGCCGCATTTCAATCACTACAACTTCTGACAATGGTTGCAATTTCTCACCATGGTTGTGACTCCAAGCACAATATGACATCGTTGTTGCAATTCCAAGAATGTTGGCATACCAATGCACCTCCACATGGAAATACAAAACACGGTTTTGTTCCTAAAATCAAAGACATGGATCTGGGTGGAACAAACCTGACCCAACTCGCACGTGTGGACCTCCAGGATAAGATAAGAGTACGGACCAAAAGTAGCAACAATTTTGAAACAACCAACTTCCATCCCAATTTTTGAGCAAATGAAGATGAATTCGAAAAATCTGTGACATGGGTTTTGTTTGTACCACATCAAATTGAGTTTTGCGTGGGCCATTTTCTAAAATAAGCTACGGTTTGAGAGAAAAAGGATGGTTCTTTATCATGAATTTGCCTAAAATACTTTATGTTGCCGCAATTCTGAGTCTACCTATTGCCATGATTCTTGCACAATAGTCAAACGTTGAAATTGGCAAATAGGAACTGATCCTCATAAAGGAAAGTGATAGAGGACAAATTGGCATTCAAAATGAGAACTCAACCAGCCTGTCAAGTCAACAAGAATATATCCCTTTCTAAATTTTAACAAGATTTTCTAATCGTATTCTCACGATTGTCTATCTGTTATTTGCATAATTTTGGGACAAGAACTTCATGTTGGAAAATTGGTTGTCATTGATCTCAACCCTAGAAGAAGTTCATAAGCCCTGTATATTGGTTGAAGAAAAATATATTTTAGGACATTGTGAATGCATGTAGAACCCCCATGGATTGATAGCCCATGTTTAGTCATTTTCAATGATAGGTGGTACGCTACGTGATTCGTCACAGTTGAGGAGATATGCCTTCTTGAAGATGACTATGTGAATTGAAAACAAGAAATTATAGGTCGGCCCTAAAGTCAATTAAATAAAGTGTTGAAAAATAAAAAGTGTCAGGTCGGCCCTGAAGTCAAGAATAGGAAGTAAATGAAGGGTATAAATACATATTGAAGAACCACTCATTATGATCAAGCTAATCATCTCTAAGCACAAGTTCAATAGCAAAGGCGCGAGAAGATTCAGAGTTGACATATTGGAGGAACATAACACAAACTTACTTGACATATTTAGGAGTGGATATTTGGCTCTCAGTTGTCAATGGATATAAAGTTCCAAAAACCACTCCCACCAATCCAGATGAGAAGAAATTAATGAGTTGCAATGCAAAGGCCAGGCATGTTATCACAGGGGGATTGACACCAACTATTTCTAGTAAGGTGATGAGTTGCAGCACAACTAAAGAGGTATGGGACAAACTTAAAAATATTTATGAAGGTGACCCTAAAGTCAAGCAAGTCAATCTTCAACGACACAGAGCATAGTTTGAAAATATGAAAATCGATGAAAAGGAAGATATTACAACCTATTTACTCGGAGTAGATAAGTTGTCAATGTTATCAAGGGACTAGGAGAATAACTTAATGAATCCTTGGTTATACAAAAAGTGTTGAGATCACTTCCCATGAGATATGATGCCAAGGTCTCGGCCATTGAAGAAAATAGAAATCCGGATTTTATGAGAAAAACGAAAGGAGTACAGATTATTACCATATGCTTAACACGGAATAACAGAGATACAATAAAACTAGTTTCCTATTCAATAAGGAAATAAGTTGAAACTGTAAAATGCAGCGGAAAACAAGCTTGTTGGAATGGTGGCGGCTTATCTCTGAGGAGAGATGTGACGATTGCTCTCATTCGCAAGAAGAAGATTACAATGAGGCTCTCAAGGCCTTTTTACGATAAACAGGAGTTTCAAAAACCCTAAACATCCAAAAACCTAACCCTAGGAGATGAAGCGCCAAAAGTCACGTGAGCCCTGTTTGGGTAAGTCAATACATCAACTTCCTGGGGTCGTAATTTTTGCATGCAATCTTCGTTTTAGGCATATGACAGCCCATTGGAAAGATATATCCGACGAATACAACAGTTGCACAAAATTTTATGATTATAGCAACATGCCCCAAAAAATATCGTTTAGGGCCTCAAAACGGCTCTGGAAGTTCTGGACCCGAAAAACTGCTAAAAAAAGTAAATTATCAAAATTGCTAGAAGGTTGTTTTGAGCTAGCTGGAAAAGGTGGGTGGCCATCAATATCCACCTGGATCAAATAGGGACTTGACCAAAATGACAATGGATGAATCACATGGGCCCCTCATAGCATATGAAATGAGAACGGGTACAAAAAATGAATAGTCAAATAGAGAAGTGACCTTTAAAGCAATGATGAAAACAAAGGACAAGGAACACAAGGCAGAAGAAAGATCGGGCTATGATTCATATGAAGAAGAAATGCATTTTGTAAGAAATCTCAAGAGGGGAACCAACAAATACAAAGGTAAGTTACCTTTTAAATACTTCAATTGTGGTAGAATAGGACACTATGCTAAGAAATGTCCTTTTGAAGAAAAGAAAAGCTTCCACAAGAAAAAGAGTCTATAATCCAAGGAATGTGACGGTTCTTTAGATGAAAGTGATGGAGAATAAAGGGGTGTGAGAGAAGTTCTCTTCATAACTCAAGAAACTCATAATGATGATCACAAAGATTCTGAAATAAAATAAATCAATTTTGAAGAAGAGTATGATGAAGAAGCAAGCTTTGACTCTCTCTTGGGAGCCAAAGACATCACAGAAAGTGAACAAGAAGATGATGAGAATCTTGATAAATTTAAGCATGATGAAGAAGAAAATAGGAAGCTCAGAAACAAAAATAGAGAGTTGAAAAATGAATTGTCAAATTGTGAAGAAGAAAATCATGAGCTTGAAAAGACAATTAACAACTAGAAGGAGAAGTTAGAAGATTATGAGAAATTTAAAGAAGAATTGGATCACACAAGAAAAGAGTTGATGTTGACAATAGAAAAATTGAAGAATTTTGAAAAAAGTACTGAAAAGTTGGATGAAATTCTCAGCAAACGGAGATCACCTATTGATAGGACAGGACTTGGATATGACAATAGTTTCAAGACAACAGATACGGATAAAAACGACAAGAAAGATGAAGAAAATTCTAGAAGCCATGCAAATTCCTTAAGAAGTAGAACCAACGATCAAGAAGATATTGAAGAACAACAGGAACATGACAAAAGATCATAATTTAGAAGGGGTGCGACGTCAAGAAGGTCCCTTCCTACCAGGTATGGGAACAATCAAGAGGAAGTTGAAGAACAACATGAATATAACACCTCCACCTGGAATAGAAGATCATAATTGAGAAGGCGTGAAGCACCAAGAAGGTTACTTCTTATCAGGTATGAGAATATTTTTCTTGGTCATTGTTATACTTGCATAAACCTTGGACAGAAAGCAATTCACTGCAAAATCATTGCAAGAAACAACTATATGAGAAACATAAATGATTATAGATATCCAAGGGACAATCATGTAAACAATAGATCTGGAAATGCTTATGGATTTATCAACAGAAATTCTAATCCATTTGATTCACTAATGGATCAAAATATTGTATGCTCCAAATGAAATTATCTTGGTCACAAAGCACGAGATTGCATAGATATGAAATAAGATGCTCATATCATAAAATTAGTTACAGTATGGAGAAGGAAAGAGAATACAAACAATGAAGATTGTCGAATAGCATTGATCATTGAAGATAAAGAAGAAGATGAATGGTACATAGATAGTGGGCGCTGAACACACATGACTAGGGAGAAAAGCAAATTCGTCAGCTGAAATGAAAGAAAAAGTGGCAGTGTTTCATTTGGGGATGACTTCTCTATCAAAATACTTGGAAAAGGTGTAGTAAATCTTGGAAGTGAAAATGTAAAAGCAAAAAATGTCCTATTGGTTGAAGATATGAAGCATAATATCCTCGGTGTTAGTAAAGAATGTGATCAAGGATACAACCTCAAGTTTAACTCCCTAAGATGTGAAATCAAATAAGAAGACTCATGAATATTGGTTGCAACAATAACAAGAAGACCAAATAGCATACACATCCTAGATAAATAGAAGATAAATAAATTTGAAATCACACAAAAGAGCTTCAAGGACTATAACAAAGAAAGAAAGGATAAGAAGACAAAAAAGGAAGGACAAGTATTATTGAGCACCATGTGTTCAGGTGGAGCAAACCCAAGGAAAAGAGTCACCCTTTTCCATTGATGTCAAATGGGGAGAGAAATATCAAGAGCATGATGACAAGGGGATCATGACAGTTTCCATCAATGACAAAGGGGGGGCTTGTTAAAAAATTGGTTTTCATTGATGTCAACCTTAGAAGAAGTTCAAAATCCACGTAGATTGGTTGAAGAATAAGAGCATGAAGGACATTGAAAATGCAGGTAGAACCCCCATGGGATTGATATCCCTCGTTGATTCCTTTCCAACGATAGGTGGTACACCACGTGGCTCCTCACGGTTGAGGAGATATGTCTTCTTGAAGATGACCATGTGAATTGAAAACAAGAAATTACAGGTTGGCCCTAAAGTCAATTAAAGAAAAGCGTTGCAATACAAGAAGTGTTAGGTCGGACCTAAAGTCAAGAAAAGGAAGTAAATGAAGGGTATAAACACACATTGAAGAACCACTCATTATGATCATTCAAGCTAATTATCTCTAAGCACAAGATCGGTAATGAAGGCGAAGGAGGAATCAGAGCTATAGGTGCGAGGAAGGTCAAAGTTGCAGGTGCGAGGAGCGTTTCTGAAAATCCCTATCTGAGTAGGCCCTCACTAGTTGAGTATACAGTGTCCCGCAAGGCCCTCGCAGGTGGTCCCAGCCTCATCACGCGAGGCCCCGCTAGTTTTTTGATTTTGTCAAGTGAGGATCTATGGTATTACAGTTTTGGCACATTATTTAAAGTATATTCTTGAATATATTGGCACACATTTCTATGCAAATGTTATACTCAGTCTGATGATGTTGGTTTGATGAGTTGATTATTTTATATACATATTCAAGGGTGGAAGGAAGGGGAAAGGAAAGGGGCTTGTAGCCTCCTTCTGGTTGGAGCTAAAGAATATAGGGAGTCATGGTTTCCTTCAGGTTGAAGCATGTAAACTAGGGGGTTGGAGCCTCCTTCCAATTGGAATTGGAGAATCTTGGAATTTGTAGCTTCCTTTGAATGTAATATTCTATTATATAAGAAAAACATTCCATGGATTTCCATGTAAATCTATTTTGCATTGTGTATCTCTTCTTTTGCTCTTTATTGTATTTTGGACATATTATTTGACTAAAAATAAAGCTGAAAAAAAGTGATAAATTATACTTGATATTGATTCACCCCACCTCTCAGTATCAACACTTCATTGTATAAACACCTCGACACTCTAGAGTTGAGTGGGAGGAAAATCATTCCAATGACTATGTTCTATTATTGTATATTTTTCAACTTTGGTAATATAAGATTATGTTCATGTTTGCATTTGTGTGTTTATGTATTAAGTGATCGTGTGATTCTGGGATAGTCTCCTAGTGCCTTGCCTAAAGGGGTAGGGCCTTCATTGTCACAAATCACGTTGTTGCAACTCCACTTGCAGTTGCATTGTTTCCTTGTTTACTTTATAATAATTTCCATCAGATTGCCATTGAACGAAGAAACTCTTAAATTGTTGCAACAACTCAGACCTTCCTCACACTCACAAAAAGTCACTAATAGATCCTAGCATAGTTTTACTTTCCGCAAGTGTGATTTCAATTCCTGCAAGCGTCATTTCAATTTCCTCAAGTGTGTTTTACTTTTTGCAAGTGTGATTTTAATTTCCACAAGTATGATTTCAATTTCCACAAGCATGACTTCAATTTCTGCAAGTGTGTTTTACTTTTCGCAAGAGTGATTTTAATTCTCACATGAGTGATTTTAATTTCATGCAAGAGTGTGCTTTACTTTTTTGTAACTAAAACCCTAGCATCACTTGGTGACTTGATGAAAGTATTTTGAATCTTGAAACCGTGACATTAAAAGTGCTACAATGCCATAGTTAAACGAACATTACTCTTGCATAGATTGTGAATGACAATTCATAAGTAAGTTACGACCCCAGATTGATAATTAAATGCACAACTCTTCAGTTGTTTACTACATTAGTTAGGAAGTACTTGAAAATCCCATCATTTTTGGCATTGTTACCGGGGAACTATCAAAAGAGTAGTTGTTTTTCAATTGTGTGGATTTTCATTTCAATAGATTGAGTGCTATGATTTCTTTTCAACAATTTATATAATGTTTTTTTAGAGATCAACAAGGAAGATTTATTAGTTCATCCAAAAAAAACCCAAAAACACTAATCATGCAGGTAGAAGGGGATAAAGAGGAAGATAGTTTGGAAGACTTTATTGAGTGCTTCCAATATGGCGAAGCAATAAGAGCCGAAATTGGTAATTTATTTGAAAATTTTAAAACTAAAATTATTAGCCCTTTGTCTTCACAATTGGATGTTTTGTAGGTAAAGCAGAAACAAGCTAAAGCAGAGAAAGCACTATCAATATTTTGTTCAAGATGCAGATAGAAGCATTCATTTAAAAATTGTCCTCTCAATAGCACTGAAGTATATTACATCTATAAGCAAGATCATCCTACGAATCTTTGCCCATCGTTGCTAGGTTTGAAAGCAGTGCTCCAAGAATCAAACAAGGAGGTTGAGCAATCATATTTCATCGCTTCTAAGAATCCATAACAATCCTACCCTTTAGGTATAAATCAATATCCCTCCTCACTTTTCAATACACGGAATAACATGTATAATCAACAGCGAGTTCCATAGCAAATTCAATATCTTGCAACTCCATGACAGTTTCATAATGTTTCACAGATTCAATATTCCACACCATGGTCACAGTGGCCATATCAGTTGAATCAAACCTTTCCATGGCCTCAAGGATGGCGAGGATATCCTTTTCAAGGGGGACAGTTCCCTATGCAAACCTAGTTACCCATACAATAATAATGGTTTCATCTCCCTTCAAATGTCACGCCAAGTAATCCTCCCCTTCGACCCCAACTGTCTGTACAACCTAACCCAAGCAATAAAGTGGTTCAAAAAACCGAAACACCCATTTTTCCCACCCACAGTATCTCCCATGTTGAATGTAACAATGTACACCTAATATCGAGGAGAGTTTCACCCCAAAAAATAGCCCAAACTCGAAACCAATATGAAAAACATCCCACTAATACAACTCATGTTGTAATTCTCGAAAACTCAACTCAAGCTCAGGGTGTTACTCTTATTATTGTTGCTCTTGTTGAAATTTCTCCAAGCCCACCTTATCCAGAAAAGAACTTGTTGAGTAGGGGAAGACATGTCATCACAAGGACCTTCTTGAATCCTTATTTGAAGTTCAAAATTGTCACCGAGGAGTCTGCATCTCAAAAACCTGGAGAAGACCAAAAGATCCATGAACAGAGTCCACAAGAGGTGGACATAGAAGTTTCTTCTAGTTATCCTTATCAACATGAAGCAAAGCTCAAAAAATCATGGCCATCATCCAAAGGGGAGCATACATTAGAGCCAAAAATCGAAGAATTCCTTGCATCCTTGTCACCACACCCAAACCCCTTGTACATTTAGAAGTTCGATGAGGCCACTTTTGGAGAGCTTCATGGCATGATAATTGAAGAAGAGAACCATGAAGAAAAAGACTACATTGAATCATGGTTCCAAGCGGTCCTCATGCCTCACCATTGCATTCTTCAACAATTCTTGGCACCATATCCATTAGAGCAATTGGTCAGCAATTGGTCCCTCGTGTTCTGGTATCTCTTAAAGTATATTTTTCAAGCTTGAATATGAGTATGCTTGTAATTATGTTATGCACATGGCTCCATTGGAAATATTCCTACACTTGAAAGAGAAATTTGTCTTTCTTTAAGCAGAGTAGGATAATGTAAATAATAAATAAACAGATAAAATAGTAAAGATAAAAATAAGTCTAGTTGTAAAAACTAGTTTACTGCAACAACTAGACGTGATCTTTGCTTGAAAACCAGGTCACCGGCTGGAAAAGTTTACAATAAAGTTATGTAAGTTTATACTTCCATTGCCACAACTATTCATGTTGTCATGACTTATGTTCTTGAAAATTCCCCACCACATTCATACCCTTTGTCCCGTACCCTTTGGGTTGTTACTTCATTTTCATCCCCCCTATTCATTTTCCAAATTCCCCTTACAATCCCTTGATTGCTACTCCACCCGCAATCCTCCCAGATGTTTATCAATTTCCCTTCTCCCATTCTCTCGGTTGCAACTTTGTTGTAGGCTTCCCTCATTCCACACAACTCATATGGGGCACTTCATAGTTTCGTGATGGTTATGTTAGGACCCTTCTCAATAAATTTTAAGACTTCTCGTCTAATAATTCTTTTTTCAGGATATGCAGGGGAGAACAATTTGTTGAAATTCCCTTTGTTGCAACAACTATTGTTGCAATTATCATTGCTCCAACTCATACTGTCGCAATTTCCCCCTGCTTCCACATTTTTTGTCGAACCGATTCCTATTATTGAGACCCCTCGTTGCAACTTCCACTTGTTTGTTTCAATGATTTTCGTTACTACAACTTCTTCTCATTACAACTTCCCAATAATTTTCCATATTTCCTTGGCTACTACTCCAGTTGCAACCCTCCACAAAACTCACAACTTCTTTTTCACCCAAATCTTAGTCTTCTTTCATTGTTGCAACCTATTGTTACGACTCTTATCATTGTAAATCCATTGTATCCTCACTCCATCTTCCCACTTTCCACCGTTTTCCTTGCACCATCAATGTTGTGACTCAAAAACATACCATATAATGCATCATCCATGCTACAATTGTTTTGTTGCAACTCTCGAGCCGTGACTTTTTCCCTCTAGACAAGTTTCATTCATTTCGCTTTGAGTGCTTCAACTTCGTTGTTGCAATTCCGCTCGCTGCTTCACTCCATTTTTCTCACTTTCCACCCACACCTTCCCCTCCATCACCTATGTTTTAATTCATCTCCTCACCATAAAGATACACTATCATTGCTATAGTTTCATCACTGTAGCTTCTGTTGCTACAACTCCACTTCCAGCTCGCATTTTCGAACATCGTTATTAATGCATTTTTGGCCGACATAACTAACAATACCAATGTTGAAATTCCATTTAGGACCATTGATGTGACTATCTTCTGCCACCACAACGCCATCTGTAATGATCCCAAGCCATTATGCCAGGAACATCATGGTTTTGGGTGTCTTTTAAAACTTTTCTGGTTGTGGCATTTCATCAAACACTTTGTTGATCTACTTGTTTAGATGTGTTTACTTGCAGGATGGCCTCTTGATTTCGGCCTTAGGGTTTTACTGATGTGTTTATATGTGTTTTGCAG
>JZKD02S1890037.1:26228-37430 GCA_000966675.3 Picea glauca
CCTAGAAAATCTTCATGGTATCAGAGCTTGGTGGCTGATTTTTGCTGAGTTTTGGACAGCATCTTGGTGGACTGTTTTAGACATCTTTTGGGCAGATTTTGTGGACAGCCATTGATAGAGTTTAGTGGCAGCTTGTTGGCAGAATTTTTGTGGAGAGTTGTAGAGAAGTTTGTGGACATTTCGTCAGTCTCTTTTCACACCTACATGGTAGGAGTGAGGCTGATTTTTCACGACCTCTTTTCACACCTATATTGCTAGGAGTAAGGTCGGTGTTCGTTTGCCTCTTTTCACACCTGTGTTGACATGAGTGAGGCAACATTCCTTTCCAGTTGTAGCATTAGTTTGAGTGTAGTCAACAGTGATGTCATCATCTTAGATGCGTGTGGAGGATAGGCTAGCTAGAGCTAGCAATTGGTCGCCTTGGAAGGCCAGGATTGTCTTTGTCTTGGAGGACCTCGAACTATGGGATATAGTTGAGACGGTTGTTCCTATTCCTCCTGCTACTGCTCCCATCTTGTTAGCAGAGTTCAAGAAGAGGAACAACAAGGCAAAGAGGACAATATGTGATGCAGTGCGGGATCACATCATTCCCCACTTGACTGGGAAAGCCTATGCATTTGAGATGTGGGCGTCTCTTTGCAATCTTTACTAGAGCTCTAACCAGAAACAGAAGATGGTTTTGTATGATCGACTCAGGGGCATTCGCATGCTCAAGAATGAGTTGGTTACTTCATACCTTGGCCGATACACCCAGATTAGAGACGAGCTTGGAGCCGTTGGAGAGGTGGTGGACCCAGATTCTATGGTGAGGACAACCTTAAACAACTTCACCAAACCATGGGGTCCATTTGTTTGTGGCATTGTTGCCAGAGAGATCATGCCCACTTGGGAGAGGATGTGGGATGATTTCGTTCAAGAGGAGACTAGACTTACATTAGAGACTTCTCAACAACAACAGACAGTGCAGGGTGATGAGGATCTTGCTCTTTGGACAAAGGGCAAGAAGAAGACCGACAGGGGAGGTCGGCAGGGTCCCAAGTTTGGGGCCCCACCATAGGGAGCAGAGAGCAGTGGTGGGTAGAAGAGAGACATGAGCACAGTGAGATACTTTGCTTGTAGAGAGATGGGTCATTATGTAGAACAGTGTCCCAAGAAGAAGAAGCAGCAGGATGATTCAACAGCGAAAGCAGAGGAGCTTAAGTTTGATGCACAGTTTGCGAGAGAGTGTGCATTCACTACTTATTTGTCAGTTGTTACACCATCCAACATCAGGTGGGGAGACAGAGTTGAGAATGACCTATTGACTCATAGTAGTGATTCAGAGGGAGCTCAGACTCAATTTTCATGGACACCAACATCAGGGGTGACTAGTCCACTCGGGACAGCTTCAGTTTCAGAGTTTCCGAGATAGAGGGTTGGTGCAGGGGCTTCAGATCATTTGAGATTGATGAGGAGGAGCAACACAACACCACAGAGGCTTGAGCCTCACTTGGCTATGGAGACGGGCAGATGATATTTTGGTTAGACTTCAAGATGGAGAGACTCTTGGTGAAAGACCAAGGAGAGGATCTTTGGTGAGATGCCAAGATCAAGAGACTCTTGGTGAGATGCCAAGAGCAAGGACCTTTGGTGAGATGACAAGGTCAAGATCTTCGGTGAGATGCCAAGAGCAAGGGACCTTTGGTGAGATGCCAAGGTCAACATCTTTGGTGAGATGCCAAGAGATCTTTGGTGAGATGCCCATCTTTGGTGAGATGCCAAGAGATCTTTGGTGAGATGCCCATCTTTGGTGAGATGCCAAGAGATCTTTGGTGAGATGCCCATCTTTGGTGAGATGCCAAGAGATCTTGGTGAGATGTCGAGATCCAAGTACTCTTAGTGAGATACCAAGAGGAGGAGACTCTTGGTGAGATGCCAAGAGGGGGAGACTCTTGGTGAGATGCCAAGACAATGACTCTTGGTGAGATGCCAAGAGTAGTGACTGTTGGCGAGATGCCAAGAGGTAGAAATCCTTGGTGGGAGACCAAGGTTGAGATCTTTGGTTTGATACCAAGATCTAGGTGATCTTGGATAGGTGGAGATGCACTTCCATCTAAATGATCACGGAAATTGAGGAGATCTGTGTCAGAGACTACTTTCATTCATCAAGGTACAACCATACTCACCGAGTATTTGTCAGTAGGCGACCGTGTCCACTATAGGGATGATATTGGTGGTGAAGGGCACTTTCCTCGGTAAGAGGGAGTGTTGAGATTTGGGTACCTTGGAAAGTGGTCCTTGTTATCCCCCACTTTTAGGGATAACTAGGAGATCATGTCTCGAGGCCCATAGGTCCTAGACATGGAGTACCAAGAGCCGGATCAACTTTAGCATGGCCCTGGAGGGCCCATCTTTTCTCCCTTTCAGCGCCTCTACTTTGTCAGCAACAACAGCATCCATCACCATCGGTTTGGTCTTGTGCCAGAGATGGTTCTTGCTCCATGAGGTAATGAGTCTGGGTATCATGGTATGTGTCACTCTGATCTTCAAAACCTTTGAATATGTGCATTTAATTCCTTTTGTTTCTAACAAATGCTTGGATCTTATACTTGCCCACTTGACCATGTCTGGGGGGAATGACAGGATGCCCTAGTAAGCCTGTGTTCGTAGGTTTTGGTTTGCCACTGGGCGGGATTTCTGAAAAGCCATCGTCCGCTCCCATCATAGCACCACTTTTTCATCTTGCTTCCCGCTCACCTGTCTCATTACACTTGTCTGGGCACTTGGTTGACCTATTTTCAGGATTGCACCTTATCTCGTGGGAAGAAGGGGCTAAAGGCCCAAAAGGTAAAAGCAAGCTAGCAAAAGATAAAAGCCTAAAAATAAAACCTCGAGATGCTTTGCCCAGAGATCCCCGAGAAAGCAATAAAAGGCTTCTCAACAAGAAACAAAAGGGACCCGTAAAAAATATAAAACAAGACCTAATCAAAGAATAGGGGGTCTCATCACGAGCCAGCTTATTAGGTCCATGGGTACCTAGCAGTATGACATTACCGCCAGCTGGTTACCACGCCAGGGTAGTGACCCTTGGTTGCATGGCCAAGGGAAAGGGGGTCTCATCACGAGCCAACCTTCTCATTTCTGTGAAAGTTCTTGTGGGTAATGCTGCCACCACTGGTCACCACACCAGGGCAGTGTACCCTGATTAGCCTCTTGAAGAAAAAAGCAATAAAGAATGAAAAAATAAAGGATAAAAGGAAAGAATGGGCTTGGAAAAAATTGCATCCAGGACAAGTGCAGCTCGCCTTCTACAAAGGCACCCACAGATAAAGCTTTGCATCCTCTGCCCTCACTGCACCCGCTTGCCTAGACATCCCTTATCCACATCACCCACTTACATGGCTCAGATGAAGTATCTTCCGGAAACTTTCCTCTTCCAGTGGACACTAGCCCAATAGGACGCCCTGTCACTTTCTCCAAATTTGTATTGCAGGCTTGTATAATGTCTTTGAGCTTTTAACTGGGGTAATAGCGGTTTTATGCACATGTTTAATAATATTGATGATGAGATGTGATTGACATTGCTATGATCCCTGTGACTTATGAGCCCATGGAGGGCGTAGCTGTTGATGTGCAGGATCATGGCCGACGGATAGGTACCATGTTGGACTGGTACACATGGGGAGATGATCAGTTCGGACCTCCATGGGGTTGAAGAACCCACCTAATGGATGCTGAGACCCCAGTAGGGGGCAGAGACAGGACAGAGGGGTTTGCACAGGAGAGAAGGAGGACGTCTTGCAGAGGCACCCCGACAGAGCTTGACCTAGGGGGGTTGTGCCCTTTTCAGTGCAACGTTGGCCTTGGAACGCCTATGACGTCACCCATGAGGTCCATGACGTCATCCTTGTTTCATGGATGTTTTGGCACATGGACAGGGCAGTTTGGCACGTGTGGCAGATTGGAGAAGCCCAAGGAGGGCTAACGTTTTTCTCCTGGAGACTGCATTTTCCCTAGAAGGGGCTAACATCACCCTAAAAATGGGATGACGTCCTTCTATTGCTTGAATAGGGTTTTAATTTGACATTTTAATGTATAACAGTATGATTTTGGCATTTTGGCCTTGTCGGCCTTTTTCATGACCTAAAAGTGAAATTAGGTCATGGTACTGTATAAATTGAGGGTTTTAACCTTCATTTTTGCATCATCTCTCACTCACTCATTAGTGAGGTCTAAAATTTGCGCTACACTCGGGTTCTTTGGCTGAAATTGTGAGGTGCACTTGTTGAAGGAAGGCATTTTTGGATTTCTATTGGCATTTTTTGGCATATCTCTTGATGGAAGGTGTTACAACTAGGGTTTGCTATGTTATTTCTTGGTGAAATGTAAGTACATTTCTACAAAACTTCTTAATTGAATGGTTGTATTGTTATTTCTTGCATATCTTGTTATAAATTTGTTGAATAAATCCTAGGTGACAAGCACACATTGTAGGTCCTTGTCTCATGTCCCCGTCAAGATTTTCAGCCATTATTTGAAGGTAGATAGAGCCTAGCCTTAGCTACACTCTATTCCTCCTCTTCTTTGCTAGCCGTTTTACATTTTTGACCTAAGAAGGAGAAGACGCCTCAAGGCCTAGTTCCCCTACACCTTGAAGAGTCGTTTTTCCTAGGTTTTGCTGGTAAAGCCTTGCCATAGAAACACGTTGCCTGCAAGACCTCTTGTCTTAATCCACTTTTTGAGCTAGCTATTTTTTCCATTGAGTTAAGGAAAGAGGAGAGAGCACTGAGGCCTAGTTCCCCTACACCAAAGTGAGCCTCTCTCCCCTAGGGTGTTGTCCTTGAGGGCTTGCCGTAGCAACACCTCAAAGCTCTACCTTCCAGTCCTTAGCCTACTATCTTCCTTGATCCTTCAGCTCCTGCGTCCTCCTTTTGACTCCATTAACCCTAGAAACGCACTGATCTAAGACCAAGCTTATGAGTATTTTGATCAAAACAACTCTCAATACTTTGAACAAAACCCTAACTACCCTAACCCTAACCTAAGACTAACCCTACTAACTTATTGTTGTCATCATCTCTTGCTATTAACATCATTGTGCAGTTAACGTTTTACTTTTAAGCAATTGAATGGTTGTTTAAGGGCATTACTTGAATGAAGTATTGATTGTTACATTGAATGCCACGTTTTCTTAGCATTTATTGAAGAAGTGACATTGTACACCATTGCTATTTTATAAACATTGACTTCGTCAATATTTCTTATTCAATTGCTTATATACTAGATAGTCATTGATTATATGAAGTACTAACCAAGTGAGTAAGCTTGCATATATCTGTTTCTTGTTGCTTTGTATCAGGCAGGTGCATCTCTATCTTTGGGTTGTATTTCTCTTTATTGGTTGTTAGCCAGACTATCTGCTCGGTGGTGACTTGTGAGGGGGGAATTTACCTTTTATCTTATAATCCTTTGCCTTCTCAAAACCCCAGGTCACCGGGGACGTCTCCCCTGGGCCTTACCTCCCTAAACATAAAGAACCTTCCCATCGAGGTGACATTGGGTGGGATTGGTTCAGTTACGCCAGTTTATCTCTTTACATCTGTCCTTTATCCTAACTACAAATTGTGCAATAACAGTCCCCTTGTGTTTGTGAGCCTCTAAACACAGGAGGGAAATACTTTGTACCATGTACCATGTACTTTAAGTCTAATTTCACTTTGACTTAGGAGATTTAAGTCAAAAGTGAAATTTGGTCATTTTAGCCTAAAATAACTATTAATTCACTTTGTGGGTGAATTGAGGGACATAAAGTGAAACTATGGAAACTTAAGTAAAGTGGGTTTTGAGTTGAGATTATTTTGAAGAGATCTCAACCATTGATTAGGGATGAGATGAGATGATCTCATCCACACATACTTTAGGTTTTCTCATGTTTCCTTAAGAGGGACGCATAGGGCAAAGGGAGGCTCATTCACTCATTTGTTCACTTGGAGAGTTTGAGAGAGAGCATGAGGATGAGGTTGGAGGCTAGAGTTGAGGAAAGCTTGGGCACTTCTATTCATGGAGGCAGCCACAAAGTTTAGATCCTCATTTATTTGTTGGAGTTGATCTTGCTTGGAGGAGGGTACACTTGGTGAGGAGGACGCACTGATAGCAGGGAGGACTTACAGTGCTCATATTGCAGTGAGGAAAGTTTCAGTGGAGAGCTACAACATAGATACATAGTACTGTGTGAGGGTTTCTCCATTAGAGCTTCCAGTTGGCAGAGCGCTTCAGTTCAGTGTTCTTGGAAACTTGTGAGGAGGGCGCACCATCCTAGGGCGCATCTCTACCATTTGGACTTGTGTTTCAGCTTGGTTCAAGCTGCTATTGTATCAGGTTCATCTGTTTATTGTACTTGTTGTATTTCACCTTCTTTTCTCCACATATATACAGTCATATTGCAAACTGGTTTTCCCAAGGGGGGTTTTATCTAGGGTGATGTAGACCAAAAATACCTGTGTTCATTTTCATGTATGCTAGTGTTTAGAACAACATTATTTCAGCTCTAAAAGATCTCTAGGTGTGTTAGATATTTTATGGTATGCATGTGCTAACATATTGTGACAAAAACCACATGCTAGAGCACCTAAATGGCCTATGTAACTGTAAGAGAACAACAAAGAAGTTACTGAACAGTTTGCTGTTATAAAACAGCAGCAAACCCTTGTTTGACAGTTGAAACTTAGAGTCACCCTGAGGTCAAAGACAGACCTAGTTGGCAACTTGTTAGGACCTGGAAAATCTTCAATGCTTATGAAGTATACCGTCACAAGGCTCATTGTAATCAATCATCAATCAATTATATATTCAATACATTATATTTATCCTATATGGATTTCTCATTGCTGTCCTACTTATTTTGGAGATTCAGCTTTTGAACCAGATTGGTTCATTAGATTAAAGCACAAGCAGCTTTTAGAAATGGCTACCAGACAGTTGACCACATTTTTGTTGGAAGGGGAGGAGAGGAATTCTGGCCTGTTCATTATACCTCTCTAGACCGAAACCAATACAGAATTATCTTGTGCACAACTCCTCTCCTTTCAGGCCAAAGACTTATCATGCACTATGTGCTGTGTGCACATAACTTTTCCTTTCATACCTACTTCTACAGTTCCATTAACCATCAATCGTTTTTCTTTGGACATTAATAAAAGTTAATTTCATTTCATATGCACATCTCTTCTTCTTAAAGCGTTTCAATTTGAATATTTCATCAAAAGGCATATCAAACAACTCAAATGAGTTTCATTATAACTAGGATGAAGAACTCATATGTTATTCAGTAAAATAAAATATGAGAACAGAGTTCTAAGGCATGGAGTATCAGCATTTGGTGCACAGATTTATAAATATTCAATGACCATATTTCCATATTGAGTAGAATGAACCATCATAATCAGCCTTCATATACTTACTAGCATTTCTGGTGCTCTTAGATGAGCCTAAAGTTGTGGCCCAAGAACCCCTTCCCTCATCCATAGTCCAAATTTTGACAGTTGCATCCCAAGATGCTGTGACCATTTGCTGGCAAGAAGATTCCATTATTTGCAGACATGAAACAGTATCATCATGGACTCTGACCTGAAAATTTGTAGAAACATAAAGACAAAAGTTCTCAGATTTGCGAAATAAGTTAAATACTTATTCTGATTGCAAGTTCAGGACTCAAAATTGATTTTAATAAATGGTTGAACAACAGCAATCTGAAATTCCAATATGCAAATTTGTAATGGACTGACAAAATGACCAATGCAAGAAAAAAAATATGCATAATTTTCCTCAATGGCTAGCATTTGACAATTTTCAAAAATATTAAAAAATTACAAGAGAAACATTTCTGTAGTGACTGAAAGTAAGACTGTAAGAGAAAATCTAATAAAAACTACAGTTTACATAAATAAATATGAAATAATATCTCACTAGGATGTTTACCTCTAACTTCGAACTTCCAAGGCATTATATTCCTCATTTGATATACAGAAAAGATTCAGCAGAAAATCTTCTATAAAATTAATCGCTTCTTAAATTCTTTCCTAGTGTGAGGATTGCCATTGAATACAGTGGTAATCTTGCCATGGATAGGTTTTGGCTTTCACTAGAATAGTGCGCATTTTACTTCTCTAATTTCTATCTAGAATTATGATGTCATCTTATGTGCTTTTCCTTATGACTTATCACTTTTGATTCCTCAGATATTCCTGTGTGTAGAAGTACATAAAATACTGCTAAAAATGTGTACCCTGTTGCCGCCTAATCCACACCTCGGGTCATGTAGAAGAAATCTTCAATCCACTGGTTGTGGCCTTGGGGGCAAGTCTCAAGTCGTGTAGCTGCCACCTGACACTCGACTCCTCCATCTAGGCTAACTCCTAGGGAAGCCAAGGAGGGTAGTCCCTAAAAAAGAATCTAAGGCTGATTAGATCTAAGTACAAATAATAAACAATATTATTATAGGAGTTAATATGGAACAAAAGCAAATGCGACTATTCTAGCAGCATATAATGACACAAATAAAGAATTGCTTAAGCCAATGATATCATATACTTAAGCCAAATCTCCTATAGAAATGTACTCCTGATAATAAAAACTGACTCTCCCATCTGTAGCAGCTACCAAACTGTCAACCCATGAAATCCCAAAGTCCCAAGTTAATCTCAGAAAGAAACCACCATGCTGGCGCTACGCCACTCTAATCATAATTGTTTGTTCGTGCCCAAATTGCATTCTCCTCTCCTAGAACCCCAAACTGAAATACGTGTAAGGGCTAAACCCACTACCACAAGTCATATCCTGCCACATCATCTCAGTGAAGTCAAAGTTTGCAAGTCCACCGTCATACCCGATCCTGGGTATCAATAAAGAAAATCTATCTTGCCATATAGCATGCGCCCCATCATCTCCTCTCGCAACATCCCAAAAACGAAACTGACTAATCATATGAGTTCCTGGAACCCACATCCAAACTAGAAGTCCACTATGCCTCATACCAACCAACTCCAATTGTGCTACATTGATAACCACTGGAAACCTAATATGCCATGTCTCGCATCCAACTGATGGAAACAAGGTACTAGGGGTCAACTCTATGCCCACTAATCCGCATAACCCTTGCCAAAATAAGCTGGAAAATGTTTTGTCCCGAACACTGTCAACATACTCAAGCAACCCATTGAGACTATACACCTCTCTGAAAAACAACTTTGTTGTCTACGGTGCCTTACTCTGATGGACTTCTGGAGAAATGTGCCAACTTGGTCCACTGACCATCAATGAAATAAATGTAGTCCCTGCAATACACCTCTGACTCATTTTGCTGACAAGTACTAGACTCCCTCACATGTCTCAACACATCGTCCTCGAGGCCCTTCCATAAGAACCTCTCTCTGATTTGCTAGTAAGTCCTGAAGTACCCATGATGTCCTACCAAGGGCGTATCATGCATAGCCCTCATAATATCCTCCCTAAGTGTGGACTCAGAGACCAGGTATATGCTACCTTTGTAGTAAATGATATCATCCTCCACTCTGTACCTATCATCCTGAATGTGACCCTCCATCAACTCGCAAGCAAACCAATCCTTGGAATATTCCACTAGAAGGTGGAACTTCCAATCAACAAAAATCCTCGTGAGCCAACCCAATGTGTCATGGATCTCCTCCTGATGTGTCTATACATCCTACATACTGATCACATGTCTACAATATAAAGCATTTGTCATGCCAAGCTACATGTCCCTTTCCTGATGATAGCCAGATCGAAAATCAATATCCGGAGAGTACTCTGTCCCATGCCTAAATATACTCTCCATCAAGCCCCATGTCTCATCTCACTATCTCAAATGATCCTCCCATGTCCTGTTGTATATGAGCAGATCATCAAAGAAGACCAACATAAACCCCTGTAGCTGCGGTGTCAAGATGGGTTTCATGAGAGACTGAAAGGTGCCAAGTATGTTGGTCAACCCCAATGGCATGACCAAGAACTCGTAGTGCCCATAGTGACACCCAGAAGTAGTTTGGTCATATCCCAATCGAAGATCAATCTTCGAGAAATATGTTGCTCGATGAAGCTCATCTACCAACTCCTCACCCCTGGACAATCCAAACTCAAGGGTATGCTCAAAGTCCCTGTCAAGAAGTCTCTCCGATGGAATCACTCCATAATCCCATACTAATGTGTCCACTTCCTCAATATATCCATTCCCACAATGAGTGGATGCATATACCTCACTGATGGCTGGTCCACAAGGTATATGCTCAACTCCCCTATCTCCAGTTATAACTTGAGTCGTCAATGGGCTCCCCAAAAGAAGTGGCTCATGATCTCCAAGATGCAAACTATGTGTATAATCAGAAGTCTCTAAGCCATACCTTTCGTCAAGCCCCTGCAAATTTGAATGCCCCTCGTGCTCGACCATCAAAAGAAGCTCCTCCATCAAACCATAAGTACTACTAACACCCTCATGTGTCCTGACCACCATAGATGACTGAAATGATGATGAACGTGCCAAACTCAACTCCATAAGAAGCTCATGTGTAAGCTTCCCATTTCCTCTTCATCATCTCTCATGCATGACTCCCGAGAAGTTAGATCAACATCCAAGGGAAAATCTGTAATGTTCCCATTTTTGGATTCCCTTATTATGCTGTGAGATTCACTTTCGGAGGCTTGAGTCCATCAGGTTAGAGGGGTGAGACTATCACATCAGAGAGATCGGTGTTAAATTTTCTGCTATTATTAGGTTACTTTCAATTTACTAGATAACAATAGCATAGACAGGATCACTGAGAGAAACACAATCACAAGAATACACAAGCATTTATCCTGGGAAACCCTCAAGGGGAAGAAAACCCAACAAAACTTCCTTATTATAGATAGCCAATACAATGCCAAGATAATGAACCAGACGACAGAGAATATCCAACACTGAGCAACACGCCTCTCTCTCTTCCTTCTTCGGGCAACCGACAACTGCAGCTTCCTTCAAAACTTGCGCACTAGATGAGTGAGCCGAGTGTGTGTCTAAATGAGGCGCTGGCCTCTCTTATTTATACAATTCTGAGACGTGTGGAAGTGTCTCTTCACTGGCAGGGCCGACTTCTTCTTCTGGGTGGTTATAACCACCTTTAATATATTATGGGGCCTCTTTAATATATTATGGGGCCGACTTCTTATTTA
>JZKD02S1890037.1:66972-77886 GCA_000966675.3 Picea glauca
ATATATAGAGAGAGAGAGAGAGAGAGAGAGAGAGAGAGAGAGAGAGAGAGAATGAATTTAGTGTCCCATGTTACAATGAGGGCCCTGCGTATATAGTAGGCAAGGTGCCCTTTCACATGAAGAGTCGTGTCTCTTTGATAAGACACATCCTTACATATTTTCATAATATAATTATATATTATTATATTTGTTACATTGTCACCCTCTTAAAGAATGCTTTGTCCTCAAAGCATAATTAAAATATTTTATTTTATTTATTTGTATTAAGCTAAGCCTAAGGTTATTATTATTTTTTTTGGTTTATAATCTTCACCCATCACTGTACAGTTCGAGTTGTACAGAATCGTACGGACGCATTGTATCCTCTGAAATGATTATGTGGACGTGAGCTGTAATGTCCCCATTTTTGGATATTATTACATTATAGAGTGTTATGCCTACCAAAGTAGCCAGATAGGGGTGACAGAGAGTTCGGGAGATATTGAGGGGTTTTATTGGGCCCGACTTGCATCGTTCATCATCAGGATCCATTCCGCACAGCTTGGCTTTGGTTCCGTTGCATTACGACGATTTCCGTAATTTTGAGTTATTATGGGTGATATCTTAATTAAATTCACTAAGAAGGTCATAATGGGCATATTACTTGGAGAAACCTCTTAGTGTAATAGCTCATCGGAATCGGGAGGAAGAGCATTACAAGATAAGATGATGAGAAGTGACTTTCAGTGGTCGGAGAAGACATAAGGATGGATAAATCACCTTTTAGAGGTAAAATGGTTAATTAATTGATTAATTAAGTGATTTAATCAAGGAATAATAAAATAAGCTTAAAGTCACTTGGAGGGAAAAGGTCAACAACGAATTAGGGTTTCGAGAAGCTATAAAGGAAGGGTAAAGCAACCTAATTCATTATTATGTAGATTTTGACTTGTCATTGAGGAGAGAGGCGCATCTTAGGAGAGATAGTTCAGTGGATTCTAGGAGGAAGACACTAGTTGGCTGATTTCGATGTCGAGAGACACACCCTAGTCACTAGGGAGATCACACAGGTTTTCCATCATTCTTCAATAGCAGTTACACAGGTTCCAGTAGCAAGGGCACACTTATTCAGGGTGAGGGCGCAGCTTCTGAGGAGGTTCAGTGGATCGACTTGTTCCTTTCAGGGAGAGTTCAGAGATTCCCCTCCGACCCAGTTGAGAGGAAGGCAAGGCACATCTTTTGCCTGGTTCCTCGTCATATTTCGACAGAGGAATCATCTGGGGCGCACTTTCCGAACATTGGGAGTGCGACACTTTGGGAGGACACATTCAGGGTTCTCGAGCGGTCATCAGTTCAGATCCGTGGAAATCCTTCTGACCCATTTCTCAGTAGACCTGGGCGATCAGTTTGAGACACACATTAGCCGATTCCGACGATGGAATCACTAGGGCGCAGTTTTCTAGAGAAGAGGGGGTGCATTTCCCTCAGGGGGATCCATTCGAGGACCAGATACACTAGTTGAGGTCCGAATAGTCACCAGGATTGTGAGGCAGAGCAAGGCGCATTGTTTGGGATAGTTTCCAGGCATTTCCGAGAGGTATAGCCACCAAGGCGAACTTTCTAGACTTGCAGCAGTTGTCGTACGAACTGGCATATTCGCAGCAGTTCTTCATCTCATCCATTGCATTCCACAACATTCTTCGGTTATTGGGTATTATTGTTTTAGTTGCTTTTGTATTCTGGCTAAGATCCTTTTGTCATTGATCTAGCCGAGTGATTTATTTTATTCAGCCGCATTCTGCATTTGTACTCCACGAAGATTTCATAATATAAGCTTTGCAGTCTTTTGTCATCATTATTATTTGAATGCTCATTTATATGATGTAAACAATTAATCCTACACACACATTAGCAAAGTTTCCTAGACTAGCCAAGTCAAGAACATTACACGAGCCAACAACCAATTCTGAGGCATATTGATGAATTTTGAAGGCTTGCAATTAAGTAGTCAATGGCGGGTTGAACAACTGTATATTCGGTGTTTCTGATAAGGTTCTGTGGCCGGGCACCCATATTAACAAAATGTTGGGAATCCCTTTCCATTTTGATGATACCAACCTTTCCATTCTGATGATTGCCAGATGG
The DNA here is from genome assembly GCA_000966675.3 of Picea glauca. NCBI lineage: Eukaryota > Viridiplantae > Streptophyta > Pinopsida > Pinales > Pinaceae > Picea > Picea glauca. Next base: position 69,097 of record JZKD02S1890037.1, read on the forward strand.
ATAAATTGTGGCTGTATCTGCATCCTCTACGTGTTTGGTTTGTTGCTTGAGGAATTCTAGGTCATCGCATGTCTTAATAATTTCTTCTGTGGCCGACCGATTCTTAGGAACAAGAGACAATGTATCCTCTACTATAATCGCTTGTGCCTCACAATGAATTCCTTCCATTACCTTTCTCATTATCAGATCGGGTTGCACATCTTTTGGGTGGTGCAATTCTTTAAAGAAATCTTGATCATATATAAAATCAGATGCGAGAATTGTAATTGGATCCGCCATGAATTTGTTTGAATTTGGGTAGAAAAATTATTTGGGTATTTCTTCATAGTTTTCGCTGCCATGAATATGTTGACTTGGAGATGGGATTCTACTTCGACCATAATTTCGAGATTTAATTGCACTTGCTTCTTTCAAGACATACTTGCATTCAATCTCTTGATCTTCGTTGTCCTTTACATCCCAACAATCTTCACCACTCTCAAGTTTTTTCTGAGGCCTCACGGACTTGGCCTTCAGCATTTACGAAACCAGTGACTTCCTGATTTTCCTCGTTCAAACATTCGTCATTGCTGCTTTTCTTTACGTCAAGGTCTTCTTCTATTGTAGGTGCCAAATCTGGTGTTTCAAAAACCCTTAGTGATTTTTTAATTATTTCTCTCATTTCCTGTAATAATTTTCGTTGAGTTTTGTGGAATTCCAATACTTCATGGAAATATGTGTCCATGACTTCAAGACCTAAGCTTAATGGACAGACTGTGCAGCAGTTGACGACCAAAGGGTTGAATAGCTCTGATACCACTGTAATAGACCAAAGTCTTTGTTTGTATTAAAATGTATTGTAGACAGAGGTATTATAAAATATATATATTGATAGAATGAATTTAGTGTCCCATGTTACAATGAGGGCCCTGCTTGTATAGTAGGTAAGGTGCCCTTTCACATGAAGCGTCGTTTCTCTTTGATAAGAGACATCCTTACAATTTTTCATAATATAATTATATATTATTATGTTTGTTACATAATGGATGCCAAATAAAAAATGATACATCAAAGTTGATACTGAATCCTAAAACCTGATAGCTGTCCAATCAAGGACTCAAAAGTGGAGAACCAATACAAAATGACATCACATATATAAATGTATCTCATCATCATAAGGTATATGTATAATGACAAAAGAAACAAAACTTGCAGCTAGCTATCTGATATCAATGCCCTCCCCCTTTTACGGTAAAAGGTCATGCGTTGTTTTGTTAGATTTTAGTAGCTCGGAGGTACTTTTGCATTGCCGACGCTCAACATGTAGAAGAGACCGAGCATATTTCTCTCTTAAGTGACTTTATAAAGTGATTTTATAAAGTCAAGTTGAGCCTTTTATTAGTTAATGGGTAAAAGTGACTTTATGACTTTTGGGTCACTTACGTGATTTAAGTGAACTCAAAGGACGATTAAGTCGTGACTGTTGATCTCAAGAGGGAAAGATCTAATCTTGACCATTCATCTCTTTGGAAGACCAAGGGTTAGTGCAATTACACATTAAAGATGCATAAAAGGAGCTTGAGAGAGAAGAGGGGGCACACACTTTGTAGCAGGCTCTTTGTAGCAGACAGTCAAAGGGTGAGGAGAATGAGGAGAATGTTTCCCTCGTAGTAGCAAAGAAGAAGGATAAGAAGTCTTCTCATGGAGAGAAGAAGGACTTGAGTAAGGTGAGATGCTATGCATGTCGTGAGTTGGGACATTATGTAGGCCAATGTATGAACAAGAAGAAGAAGAGGCAGGAGCTAGAGGTATCAACATCAACTGAGGTTGCTGAGTTCACGAAAAAGTTCGAGGAGTTTTCCTTGATGGCTTGTCTTGCAGGCATTGGGTTCCTAGGGTGTACAGGAAACTCTTGCATGGTTCTTGGACAATGGGGCCTCTCGGCACATGACGAGGATGAGTTATGTATTCCTCAGTTTTTTAGAGATCGGCTCAGGAAGCTTTGTGGGGTGTGGGGTGAGCACCAAACATGTTCTAGTTGTGGAGGGAGTTGGAAGTGTTTGATTCCAACTGGAGTCAGAAGGGTATCTGGAGCAGCCGAGGTATTATATGTTCCCAAATTGTCGGTGAACTTGATCTTTGTGTCGTCTTTTGAGATAGATGGACGTGGGATTGTGTTCTCTCAATGACTGGCATACCTATATCCAGAGGGAATCTCTTCTGACCCATTTGTGTTGCTTGGTGTCCGGTCGGAGAGACTGTACAGAGTGCTTGGTCAGCCTATAGTTGGATCCAGTGTATGGCTGGAGCCTAAGTCTGACAGTGATGAGCCTTCAGAGAGAGGACCTTGGATGAATAGGTCTCTTGATCAGAGTTTAGTGCAGGTAATTGGAGATGCTTTGAGTTCAGAGGGAGCAGAGGCTTCCAATGCAGTGGGAGCAACTACAGCAGCAAAGGACATGATGGGGTTGGAGACAGATCTAGGTGGAGGCTCTAGAAGTACCTGTTACCCCCTCGTACTAGGGGTAACTATGGAGGTCATGTCTCGAGGCCCAAATATAACAGACATGGAGTGTCGAGAGCTAGATTAACTAGCATAGCCTCGCAGGGCCCCTCCTATTCATTAATGCGGCACCATACATCACCAACAACAGAGCAACATCCATCACACCGGCCTCGCCCCAAAGGACAACAGATCTGCTTCATGAGGTGATAAGTTTGGTATCATAGTAAGTGTCACCCTAATAACTGAAGCATTTGAATATGCTACAAAGAATTCTTTCTTGATTACATAATGTTTGCTTGGAAATTATACTTTTTGCCTTATTTAACCTTGTTGGGTGTCATTTTGTCCTAGTAAGTTGGTCATCCTCGAGAATAGGGTGCTACTGGGGGGTTCCTTGAAGAGTCATCGTACCATTCTCGATCATACACTTTCCATACTTCTTCCCTTTTGTCTACTTATCTCTTGGGATTTTCGGGTGTACTGACCCAATAAGGGATTTACCTCATTTCATAGGAAGAAGGGGCGGAAGGCCTAGAGGGAAATGTAGCTAGCAGAAGATAAAAGCCAAATCATAACCTTCTAGATGCTCGCCCAAGAGGTCTTGAGAACAATGTAACGTTTCTCCAAAAAAAAGAATTTGAAGACCTGCAAAAGCAAACTCACATTATATAGATGTCCCGCTTGTTGAGGTGTGTACACATATGCGGTGTCCCTTTATTTCCATGCATATGGTGCTTCGTGTACCTCTAGATTCAAGTGACATTGTGGTACTCTTTTCTTTCCATGTCTTATAGTACCCAATTGTTTTGGACTTTAATTAATTAATGGCAATAGATGGGCTTGGAAAAAGGTTGCATTGAAAACGAAGGTGCAACACACCCTCTACAAAGACACCCATAAATGAGACAATACAAACCCTTGTATGTCATGATTCCCATGCCCAAAAGTTTTACTCCAGTCCACCTCACACTCATACACGGCTTAGATGGGTTTCCCTTGGGAAACACCCTTGACTTGAGGATCCAGGGAAACCCTTCCGACCCATTTCACAATAGGCCAGGACGATCAGTTTGAGACACATCTCAACCAATTCTGATGGTGGAATCACTAGGGCGCAGATTTCCAGTAGTAGAGGGGAGCATTCCGCTAGGGGGATCCATCCGGGTCCAGACACACCAGCAAAGGGGTCGGTCAGTCACCAGGACTGAGAGGGACAACAGGGCGCATTGTTTGGGACAGTTTCTAGACCGATCCAAGAGATCTAGCCACCAGGACAAACTTTCCGGACTTGCAGCAGTTACCACGTGAGCTGCCATAGCTTGCAGATCATCCATTGATCCCGCAGTGTCATCTATTATCGGGTATTATCATTTTAGTTTGCTTATTGTATTCCGGCTAAGATCCTTTTGTCATTGATCTAGCCGAATGATTTATTTTATTGTCAGGTGCATTCAACATTGTACTCTGGAGATATCATAATATACGATTTGTAGTTTTTTGTCTCATTTACCATCTATATACTCAATATATATGCTGTAAACAATTAATCACACACACACATTAGCGGAGTTTCCCAGACTAGCCAAGTTAGGAACATTACCCTAAGAGGCTGCAAGATGACGAAGACAGATATAGTTACCTTATTCCTCATGATATTTTCTCAGATTCGTGATGAGTGGCAACAGTTGGTGAGATAGTAGATCCTGTTATCGCGCAGTTTGTAGTTGGAAGTAAGGAAAGGTGGAAGAAGGGAAAACTGGCGAAACTGAGACTATCCTACCACTGTCACCTCGATAGGATAACTCTTTCTGTTTAGGGTGGTAGGCCCAGGGGAGATGTCCCCGGTGAATTGGGTTTTTGAGAAGGCAAAGGCTTATGGATAAGTTAAAGTTTCCCCCCTCACAAGTTACCACCAATCAGAAAGTTCGGCTTAACAGCCAATAAAAATGAAAGATAACCAGAAGTGTACCTGCCCAAGACAAAGCAACAAGAAAACTATACATGTGTAAGATTACTTGTTGGTTAGTACTTCATATAATCAAGGTCTTTCTGATATAAAGCAATTGATAGACAATATTGATGAAGCAGATCAGTGATGTACAATAGCAATGATTACAATATATTTACTTTACAATAAATGCTAAGGAAGCTTCACAATCAGCAATAATGATTTATCATCAATGTCAAATACTAACATTCATTAGAAGCAACGACTAGCCAATCTTTCAATTTCTCAATAAAGGATTTAAATGCTTCAAAGTATAAGTATAACTCAAAGGATAATGGCAGCATTAGGGTTAGTAGGTATTAACCTAAGCTAGGGTTAGAAAATGTTAATGATTGTTCAAGAGTTTTTTGGAAGTTGTGATCAAAAGTACTCAAATACAAGGTCTTAGATCAATGTGCTATTAGGGCAAATGGACTCAAACTAGCTGCAAATGTTGAAGGGCCAAAATGATAGTGATAGGGCCAAAGACAAGAGAGATATGATGGTTGAAGTGTTGCTAAGGCAAGGCTTCAACAATCAAATCCTAGGGGAAGACGACTCACTAAGGTGTAGTAAACCTAGGCCTTAGTGCATCTTCCTCCTTCTTTAGCTCAAAAGGCAAAGTAAAAACGACTAGCTTGAAGGGTGAATGGTAGAGTGTTGCTATGGCAAGGTTCTAACATCTATCTTCAACAAATACAATGGCTCTTAGCATAACTTAGTAGGGACATGAAACAATGACACCAACATGTGCTTATTCCCTAGGGTTTAATCCATCAAATTTTATTAAAATGCAAGTAAAAGATACCATAACCATTCAAACAAAGAAGGATTGCAGAAATTCACTTACATTCATCAACTGTTCATTAAGCCAAACCCTAGTTCTAAACCTTCCACGAAGAAAATGCAGAAAATAGCCAAGAAAGAGCCTCCTTCAACAAGTGCGCATCAATATTTCAGCCAAAAACCCTAAAGGAGTGCGCAAATTTCAGACCTCACCAAGAGTGAGTGAAAGATGATGAAAAATAAGAGAGTTTTAGCTCTCTATTTATACAATAGCAATGACCTTAATTCAAATTAAGGTCACCAAAAGGCCGACAAGGCCAAAAATACATAATAATATTGTTTTACATTAAAATGTCATAATGAAACCCTACTCAAGCAAATAATGAGGACGTCATCCCCTTTTAGGGTGACGTTAGCCCTTTCTAGAGAAAATGTGGCCTCTTGGAGAAAAACGTTAGCCCTTCTTGGGCCTCTGGAAGCTGCCACACGTGCCAAACATGCCATAACTGCCTCCCAAAACTCCCATATCGCTACATGATGTCATAAGAGGTCCTGGGTGACATCATGGGCCGTCCAAGGCCAATGTCCCAGTGGAAAGGGCAAAACCCCCCAGGGTAAGGCTCTGCCAGGCTGCCTCTGTGGAACGTTCTCCTCTTCTCCGGTGCAAACCCCTCTGTCCTTTCTCTACCCCCTACTGGGGTCTCAACATCCACCTGGTGGGATCTCAGCCCCATGGAGGTCTGAACTAATCCTCTCCCCATGTGTACCTGTCCAATATGGTACTTATCCGTCGGGTATGATCTTGCACATCAACAGATATGCCCTCCATGGGCTCACAAGTCACAGGGATCATAGCAATGCCAATCACATCCAATCATCAATTTTATTAAACATGTGCATAAAACCCCTTTTACCCAGTCAAGCGCTCAAAGACATTATACAAATTTGCAAGGCAAGTTTGGAAGAAGTGACAGGGCATCCTATTGGGCTAATGCTCACTGGATGTGGGATGTTTCCAGGAGAAGTCAAATCCAAGTCATGTTAATGGATGAGGTGGATAAGGGGTGCAGTGATAGCAGGGAAATGCATGGATTACCTGTGGGTGCCTTTGTAGAAGGCGAGTTGCACCTGTCATGGATGCAAATGTTTCCAAGCCCATTCATGCCTTCTTTATCTTTATTCTTTATTTCTTTTTCTTTCAAGAAGCTAATCAGGGGACACTTCCCTGGCGTGGTGACTAGTGGTGGCAATGTTACCCACAAGCACTTTCATCGAAATGAGAAGGGTGGCTCGTGATGAGACCCCCTTTCTCTTGGCTATGCCACCAAGAGCCACTACCCTGGCGTGGTAACCAGCTGCTAGTAGTGTCATACCGCTAGATGCCCATGGACCAAATAGGTTGGCTCGTGATGAGACCCCCTATCCTCTGACTAGGTCTTGTTTTATTATTTTTACGAGTCCCTCTTGTTTCTTGTTGAGAATCTTTTTACTGCTTTCTCGGGGATCCATGGGCGAAGCATCTCGAGGTTTTTATTATATATATATTTTTAGGCTTTTATCTTTTGCCAGCTATTTTTACCTTCTGGGCCTTTAGCCCTGTTATCCCCAATTTCTAGGGATAACCAGGAGATCATGTCTCGAGGCCCATAGGTCCTAGACATGGAGTACTGAGAGCAGGATTGACCTGAGCATGGCCCTGGAGGGCCCATCTTTCTTCTTCTTCATCAGACTTGTCTTGTCAGTAACAACAGCATCCATCACCTTCGGCTTGGACTTGCATCGGAGAAGACTCTTGCTCCATGAGGTAATTGGTCCAGATATCATGGTATGTGTCATGTTTGATCATTATAACTTTCATATATATGCATCAAATTCCTTTCATGTTTGACAACTGCTTGGATTTTACACTAACCCACTTGACCATGGTTGGGGGGATTAACGGGGTACCCTAGCAAGCTTGTATCCATGGGTTTTGGTTAGCCACCAGGGGGATTTTGAAGAGCCATCGCCCGCTCCCACCATATTATCATTTTACATCTTATCTCCCATCCATCTATCCCATTCCCCTAGTCCGGAGATTAGGATGACCTATTTGTGGGGTTACACTTTATCCTGTGGGAAGAAGGGGCTAAAGGCCCAGGGGGTAAAGGTAGCTGGTGAAAGATAAAAGCCATAGAAAATAAACCTAGAGATGCCTCGCCCAGGGATCCCCGAGAAGGCAATAAAAGGCCTCTCAATAAGAAACAAGAGGGACCCTAAGAAAATGTACAAAACAAGACCTAGCCAAGAGAATGGGTGGTCTTATCACGAGCCAACCCATTATGTTCATAGGTACCTAGCAGTATGACATTGCCATTATCTGGTTAACACGCCAGGGCAGTGACCTTTGGTTGCATGGCCAAAGGAAAGGGGGTCTCATCACGAGCCAGCCTTATCATCTCTGTGAAAGTACTCGTGGGTAACACTGTCAGCTCTGGTCACCACGCCAAGGCAATGTCCTCTAGTTAGACCTTGAAGTAAAAAAGAAAGAAAAAGTAATAAATAAAAGAAAGAACAAAGGAAATAAAGGGCTTGGAAAGAATTGCATCCATGACAGGTACAACTCACCTCTTACAAAGGCACCCACGGATAATATTCACCCCTGTCTTTCACTATGTCTAGACATCCTCTAACCACACCACCTTATTTTACATGGCTTAGATGATATGCTTTGGGAACTTTCCCTTTCTTATGGATGCTGGCCCAATAGGGCACTTTGTCTTTTTCCTCAGCCTTGTATAGTAGGTCATTGTAATGTCTTTGAGCTATTAGATGATATGCTAGGGGTTTTATGCATGCATTTGATAAAATTAATGATGAAATATGATTGACATTACTATGATCCCAAGGACTAATGAGCCCATGGAGGGAGAAGTTTTTGATGTGCAGGACCATGCTCGACGGACAGGTACCAGGAGGACCGGTACACATGGGGAGATGATTAGTTCGGACCTCCATGGGGCTGAAGAGTCCATCAGACGGTTGCTGGGACCTCATCAGGGGCAGAGATAGGACAGTGATTGGTCAAGCCTTTGCATGAGAGAAGAAGAAAGACATTTTCATCCAGGACGCCTTGGCTGAGCCTAGCCCTAGGGGGTTGACCCACTGCAGGTGGAACGTGTCCCTCTGTTGACCCAGGATGTCCTCCAGAGATCCTTGACGTTACCTCTAGCGTGTGGCAGCTTTATAGGGAAGTTTGGCACTTGTGGCAGAGTTTGGAGGCCCAGAAAGGGCTAACGTTTGTCTTCTAGTGCTGAGACCCTAAAAAGGGCCAACGTCTCCCTCAAAGGGGCTAGACGTCCTGCTTACTGCTCCTTTAGGGTTTTTATTTAGCAATTTAATGTGAAACAATATGATTTTTAGTTATTAGCCTTGTCGGCTGTTTTAATGACCTAATTTTTAATTAAAGGTCATTGGATGATATAAATTGAGGATGTTTTCCCTCATTTTGACAATAACACACTTCACTCACACAAGTGAGATCTGATTTTTG
>JZKD02S1890048.1:60655-77884 GCA_000966675.3 Picea glauca
GTTGAATCATCGTCAAATGTGACACTTCACAATCTCCATGGCATTCAAAACAAAAATTATAAATCACCTTATTTTCATGTTAGCAAACACTCTGGCACCCCAACCATTAATTGAACATGGGGTAGGAGATTTTTTATAGATTTTTTGAGTATGATAGAATGGAAGAAAAAGTAGAGTGATAGAAAAACTCTCCAACCATTAATTGAACAACCATGGCAACTATTAATTGAACAACCATGGGGTAGGAGATTTTCTATAGATTTTATGAGTATGGTAGAATGGAAGAAAAAGTAGAGTGAAAGAAAAACTGCTAACCATTAATTGAACAACCATGGGGTAGGAGATTGTCAAGGGATTTTATGAGTATTGTAGAATGGAAGAAAAAGTAGAGTGACAGAAAAACTAATCAGGTGGATTGACAAGTGCATGTGTACGAGATATTCTAACTATAATTAATAATCGTGAAATTTAAGTGTAGATTGTCAATCTTTTCCTGATAGAACAAACATTTTGAAATATTTCTCTGACTTTGATAGTATAAAAAAAATTATTATTGATATGACATTAATCCTAAATCAAAGTTCCATATAACTCATGGTTAACTCGTGATTGGAAATACATACAAAGTATTTTGAGAAAATGTAAAAATATTTATTAATATAATGAATAGAAAACACAACTTAAACACCATAATAAACCTAACTAAACATTTTTTATTATTAATATGACATTAATCCTAAATCAAAATTCCATGTAACTCATGGTTGAAAAACACATACAAAATGTTTTGAAAAAATGTAAAAATATGTATTAATAAAATGGATAGGAAACACAACTTAAACAGCGTAGGAAACCTAACTCAAACATGACTTTGAAAGTACAAATGTTTTAAACATTTTCATTATTAATATAAACATTAATCCTAAATAAATCAAATCAAAATTCCTATCACATTCAAGAGAAAATGCAAAAATATTTACTTAAAAAATGAATAAGAAACCCAACATGGTTAACCGTGGAAAACATTGGAATATGTATATGATGCATACAAACAAAATTGCAATGACATGGTGAAACAAATGATAGAGATTTCCTTGACATACAAATTGACCATGGACTCATCTCCAATGTCCAAATTTTTACCATTAACAAGCATAGGTTTTTTCTCAAGCTTGCAAGAGAGTAGTGGTAACTAAATGAGTGGGACAAGTGAAAATGTAATCAAGAAAAGCAAAGCAGTCTGACATTTTTGTAAGAGACACATTTCAAGCCATCAACCATTGGATTGAGGGTGATTGAATGATGTAATCTTTTTTAATGCAAATGGATAGGTTAAATAAATTGTGATGACAGCTTTCTCATGAAGTTATCATTATTCAATGTTATTATTAATGTTTTGATTGAGACGGATATAGATGAAGTTATCATTATTCAATGTTATTACTAATGTTTTGATTGAGATGGATATATACTACTAATGTTTTGATTGAGATGGATATAGATAGGTCAATTAAAGTGTGATGGTGGTTTTTTTTTAAATTCACCAAAAGTCACTATCATATTATTATTAGTATTTTGATTTAGTCAAAAGTAACCATCATTTAATAATTTAATATTGCTATTAGTGTTTTGATTTAGATATTTATGGAGAAAGAAAAATTTTATGTATCTAATCTTTAGAATAATATAATAAATCAAATACACATAATGTACGTAATATGTGAGTGTGGAGCACAACTCTAAAATAGATAAGATAGATTAATTACACAATAATTCTTTATAAAATAGGAGAATCTCCTCTGAATACCCAAACACATCCAAATTATATGTTCCTCAAAATTATTGCGTTGAGAGGCACATTCTACAGTCCGATATGGGGTAGATGTGTAATTTCTTCCATGCTCAACTTGAAGTTGACATGTGTCCCTTTAAAAAATTAATACAATATTGAGAAAACAGGTCGGCTTGGATTAAATGTAAGTTTAAAAACAAAGACATGTGTGTGTGTGTGTGTGTGTGTGTGTGTGTGTGTGTGTGTGTTTAATTATTTTTTTATGAAAAGAGAACAATATTGATATCTTCGTTGTGTTGTGCTCTCTGAGATGTTGAAAATACTTGCCGGAAGTTTTAATTCCTCTGCAAATTATAAACACACTTTTTTTTCAGTTTTTCATGTTATCATTTGACTCAGTAGTGATCTTCTAGTCCCATCTTTTGTGAGTTCGCACACGTATTACATGTATTACTTTTTGGTGGAAATTTGATAATTTAATAATTTAAATTTTCGTTGTATTACATGTATTACGTTTTGGTGGAAATTTGATAATTTAATAAGTTATCCACTTAATAATTTAACTGGAGATATCTGTCATTAATTCAAAGATACACGTCATACATTAATTAGAAATACCAGTCATCACCTGAAACACCCATCATAAATTCAAATACTCGTCATACTGACACCAGTTATACATAGTGATACTTTAATAATTTAATAAGTTATTGGCACCATTTGTAAGTCAATGTGTCATTTATATTTAATATGTTTCATTCACATTTATTATCTTTAATAGAGAAAAAATGATTCCAGGTCTTAATTAGGGTTAGGGTTTGTTTTTTAGAAAGGACTAAACAACACATTACTCGATGTCCCAGACGAACAATACACAATTGGGATATATCGCAAGCCAGTTCTCTAAAAATCTTAGGAGTTTCGAGAGTAGCATATGCTTTTAGAAATCCATATGTCCAGTCATTCCTCATAGTGGGATCGATCATACATGTGGCTTTTAGCTCAGGGTTGAAGTCAAAGAATCCTCCTCATTCAATTGAGAATCCTTGTTGGATTCCTTAACCCGTCTTCTTCAATATCTCCCTCATATATTCATATTGATTTTAAGATTGCATCGTAGATAAATAAACTAATGCAGAGAAGATATATTTAAATTCATGACGAGTATATATGAATTCATGATGGGTATTTCAAGTTGGAAGTCTCCATAAGTTAGGTCACTTTTGTATGCTACTTTGTCATTTTTCTATGCATAAATCTAATTTCATCGCTACATATTCCATTCCATGAATTTATTTGATGTCTATTAAGATATTAACAATTTTGTGCAGTGGCACTTCAGACTATATGGGTGTTGGTAGAGAAACAATGGATTTTTTTCAGTCATTTAATTTCTATTCTTTTTGGCATTGATGTTATTATTACTTCTTAACTATTTTTGAATTATATTATTGATGGTGTTTGCATTGTTTTTGTTTGCTTGGTACAGGAATATAAATTGTAAATCGTTCAAAATTCAATAGCATAATGTCTACTATTATTCCAAAAATTAATAACCAACATAGATCCATTTAACTCTGGATCTATCATGTGCCGACAGGGATCAAATCCCTCGAGGTGCAAACCTTTCCTCAAATTTTTCACTATAAAAGAAGGTTTGCACCTCTAGGGATTTTATCCCCTTGACACATAATAGATCCAGAGTTAAATGGATCTACGTTGGTTATTTGACACACACACACATTCTAATTCATTACACATGTGAGGTGTTTATTAAGCTAACCCCTATTACATATACATGTACCCCATATATGCCCCCTTGGGCCATATTATAGTACGCTCCTTTGAAATATTGTCCTCAAATAATGGAAATAGATGATGTGGTGGGGATAGGAATTAGATAATAATTATAAAAAGGAGGGGTAGATATTGTGAAGGAATATCATTTATATATCAAGGATCCATTCAAATAACCTCTCTTGAAAGCCCCACAATAGGTAGACTTAGAATTGGGGTAATAGTAAACCTCTAAACAATATGAATGAATGTTGAGAATGCAAAGAATATTAATAAAAAATATGAAAATTAAAACAACAATCCAATTGAATATGCAAAGCTCAAATGAAATGTGAATCATCCATGAAACTTTGTTATATTAAAACCATTACTCATATATTGTCACGGTTTCAATGTATCAAGGTTGGAAGCATTAATTATATGTCCACCATGAAGACCAAGACCTTAATCCTTCTAAGATTATAGAAGCATTTGTTTATAGGGTACATACATCAGCACGATTAACACTAGTAGACGCTTGAAAAACTCCAAGAGAAGATAGTGGCCTTTATCAAATGGATGAGTCCCTCATTTTTGAGATGTACTAATTTGAAGAAGAATCTAGTACAGTTGTTCATAGAATGGAGGTGAATACATTTGAAGAGCAATGAAGAATAATCTAGTTCATTTGTTCATAGAATGGAGGTGGATACATTTGAAGAGTATATTGAAGAAGTGATACACCCAAATACATGTTTTATGGTAAAGAATGATTTAGGTGTTGAGTTATTGGGCATTAATGTAGTCAAATTTTAAAGACGTGTAAGGAAATATTGCTTAGTGATATTAGCGTATTTAGCTTATTTGTTGTTGGGTTTTCTAGTAGATGGTGACTAGATTTCAGCTTGGGAATCCTAGAAGAAATGATAAAATAATCATTGGTAGAAGACTTGTTTTTGCTTATAGTATATTCCTCAAAGATGATCACCCATTAGCAAGGTAACTTATGCATGAATGCTCTGATGGCTAGCATTCATCACAATCAATGGTGGAGATTGGGTTTTGGATCTGAATTTTCTTAGCCAATAGTAGGTAACTTGCACCTGAAGGATCCAATGGTTGACACCCATTGCAATCGATGACTCGGATTCACTTCAAAACTAAATAAGCTCACACAATAACTAAAAGGTTGGTGCCTAAAATATTTGATGGAAGTGGATGATCTTATCAAACAATATTTTCAGTAGAAGGTCCAAGAAAGTGTTGGGTTTGTTAGAAACATTTACTTATATAGAAAAGAAGGATGGAACAAGGGCCATCCTTGCAGGTGTATTTATCAATAGATGTAGATCCTTACAACTACATTTATCAGTAATCTAAACAATGAATTGAAGGAATTCTGAACCATTCTTAGAGAAGATATTCCAAAGTGATGTGAAACAAATTCCCCACTCAGCTCGCGGTCCAGTGCCACAAAGTTACAAGCGCTCAATTTTGGGTTTCTAGAAATTCACTTGTCGACTAAAAGGAACTTTTAAAAATTAATGTTATCAATTGAACTATTTATAAGAGTGTACATGAATTTTTTGATTACATGTAATAATTCTCTTATTCATGTATTTTACTTATAGGTATGATATTGACTATGTTGATTCTAAATAGTAAGTAAGGCGGAGCATGAGGGTGATGTCCAAGTCCACTAGGTGTGCATATTTGATAGGAAGATCAAAGCGATTTTTGAATAATTTTAAAGAACTTTGATTGTACATGTGTATATAGATTCACTAAGGAAAGTGCATAAATAAAGGGGAGGGGAATGTGATACCCTAGATTTATCCCCAAATTGTAAATGTATATGTACTTATGATACTTAGGTTGGTGAGTCGATGTGTTTTGGCTCAGAGTGCCTGTAAAGATGAAAGGAAGGAGAACCTATATATTGAAAGGACAAAGATCCTAGTAATGTAAAATGTACATGCAGTCATATATATTAATAAAAATAACACCACGAATGCAAACCAAGGGTAGAAAAGAGTATGGGGGACTAGGACCCCACAAGAGGGAAAGGTGGGGGGGTGGGGAGCTGAGGGGGCTCAATGTCTTAGAAAGGGGTCTAAGCCAGAAAAAATATTATCTTTACTCATATCCTAAGTTATAAACTCATGATATATATTCCTAATTGAAAATTATATCCTAATTCCAAAAAGGTAAAGGGGGGTAATGTCAAATTAAGTATTACCTTATGATACAATTCCCTAAACCATATTGATGTTTTATCCTAAGTCTCCAAAGTGGGGAAAATTTGATAGATGGGTGCCAAGTGTCAAGGGAAGGCCATGCATACTTAAGCCTAGTATCTAATGGAAATCGAACCATTCTACCCTTACTCTACCATGGTTTCCATGGAATTCATGTTGCCAGTTCCATTGCCATATAGCTATGTTAGTGTTGAACTAAGTTGGGGTGATCCGAGGGAAGATATGCAACCCTAGGGGATTCAGTGGACAATTTTCATTGGGTTTCCTTGAGGAAGGTTGGAGCCCTAGAGGGAGAATTGTTTGGGTGGTTTCCTAAGGTGTGAAGCCTGGAGACTCCTCAATGTTTCCAACTCCCTTTCATGTTTCAAACATTCTTGGTCAATAGACCTTTATCAGGGAAACCCTTTCTTGTATTTCCTTCCACTTGTATATGAGCCAACCCACCCATTCATGTATGGCTTCCATCCACCTCTGGATTTCCATTTGGCCCTTTGGTCATGTAGAAGTGCTCCAACACTTCCTTTATTAGTCTTCCATTAACCATTATACCTTATCCTCATAGGGTAATATGCAATCATTAGTATTTTACATCCAAGTAACAGACTATAATAAGTCTATATGCATGTTCAATATTTTCTATTTCCATTATAGCATATCTTGTGCACCAAGCATTTTACTCATGTCCACTGCGCATAAGTGTTCCAGTTGTCTATCTATTGCATTCATATGCATAGACATGTCCTCATGTCAATACACAAGATGTACAATCCTGAGTTCACAAACTAGCTCATATGCCCATATTAATTTACCTCTTTACAAGAATTAGCAATTGTCCCAAAGGACTCCTCTTTATTTAGCTTAACTACATTATCCCATCTACAGGTTTCATTCTTTATAGGTCAAGTAAATTGACCTTACCATTTATCATCAGTCCTCTGATCATGAGGAGTTATACATATATACAGGGTTTAGTCTTTTATTAAAGCATCAATTTATTATTGCCAAGGGTTTTATCAATCCTTACTCAAGTTCCTTTAACCACAAGGAATTATCCATAAGCGTCTTAGCCCTTAATAAACAACTATTATAATTATCAGGGCTCCTTCAGCCCATACTTATAGGCAACATTACAACCACCAACTCATTCTTTTTCTAGATTCATGTAGTTCCTATAACAGGATTTTGTCATTTCTACCCTTTACATTCATGTCTTACCATTAATTCCTACCAACACATCCCTACTCTTGTAAGAGAAGTTATTAATTTGATAGAGGAACAACATAATTCCTCTGTTGAAATTCAGCCATAATTTCCAAGGTATAGTTTCAATCTATTGTCCTCCTCCCCAAGGAACTCGTGCAAATATTAAACAAGCTTTTAAACACATAGAACTCATTTAAACAGGCTCATCTCTAGCCTTAATATATCATCCCTAAGACTGATATTTGGCCCATCTAGGCCTAGTGTTTGAACCATGCTTTGGTACCACCTATAACACACCCAACCCCCTAAGTACCCTTTTAAGGGATGGGGTATTAAATTTTCACTTTTCCTAAACTTTCTCGAATCCACTTAAGAAGGACATTGTCATCTTATTCTCACCAAGAGCTTTCCAATGATTGTAAGTTTTCTCAAAACAGAGCTCTATATCAAAAGTTATGGCCCTTTGAATTTTTAAGGCTTTATTGGAAAAATGTCTTTGTACTGCCATGTGGCATCCACGTAGATCCATGTCATCATGCCCATTTTACATGGCACCGAAGTGTCAGCTCACATCACCCTTAGCGCGGATGTGATTGCAGGTGTGGCACTTGCCACCTATTCCACCGGGCATTGGTTTGGTTACGTCAGCTGATGTCATCTTGGGACATTGGGCATCATGATGTTGTCCCTTTTCCATGCTCAATATTAATCTTCAAAACTCTCCCAAGACCCTCTTTAAACAGGTTTTGACACCTTTCCATCGCACATAGGGTTGGTGATGTCATATGATGTCATCTCGGGACATCAACCCTCAGGATCTCAGGACATCGACCCCTTATACTATCTGCACATCCCAAAACGTACGATCTAAGATGAGTTGGCACCTAGGACATGCGTCCTTGTCCTAGCATGCCACTTTTCCTAACCACGACATGACACATGGCACAAGTTTTTCCCACTGAGCAATGTCTGCAAATGCTAAAACCACTTGACACGTGGCATGTTTTACTCTTGACATGTGGGCATCCAAGTGGGATGACATGGTACACATGTCACCATATAATGCTTGGCTTGTCCAACCAAGATCCGAAACTTGTACACAGTGCATTGGTCGAGTGACATCACCTGACGTCACCTCAGATCTATTGGGCATCAGTTATCGACCTTTATCGTAAGGCTTATTTTCCCAAAACCTCCCGATGTCCGAGATCTGAAATATAGCTGGCATCCTGGGGCACGTGACCCTATTTGTTCATGCCACCTGGCATGATACGTGGAACACATACTACTCGACATGTGGAACCAATTTTTCCTATGAATATACGTCCAATTATGCCAAATCAAGGTGACATGTAGCACCACCAAGGGGTCACATGTGGCCATCCCATGTCACAACACGTGGCACCACCAGGTAATCACAGACATTGGAACCGCGACCCCTTACCGACCTCCTATAGACTAAAACTCTTGTGGTCCGTCATTTGGGGATTACAAGATAATTAATACAGTTAACCCTATAATTAATTAAGGTAATCCCATGATTAAGGGATGATCAACTGCATTAAATATTGGAGTTACAATTCTACAAGATCTACAGCTAATATCTCTCCCAATTAGATCTGGCAGCCATCATGGCTCCTCTAGCAACTTCAGTGTGGTAACAGCTTAAGGGATAGAATGGGGGAGATATATCCCTCATGTGGAATCTAGGAAGGATACGTGTTGCCACTAGATGACCACAGACATCAGGACCACAACTCTTTCTTGTCTCTTGTACACTAAAACTCCCCATGGTCTGAGGTCGGACTGACTTTTCTCCACCAAGATCTACGGTGGAGATTAGTCCACTCTCATATACAATGGCTCATATTTATGGGGCTCACCACGTAGCCTATGCTTGACGAGGGTCCCACACTTCACTCGCCTGGAACCAAATATTGACAAGTGTCACTTCCACAACACCATGGTTGCCAAGTTGGCACAGTCCATCATACACAACGTCTCTCTCTCTCTCTCTCTCTCTCTCTCTCTCTCTCTCTCTCTCTCTCTCTCTCTCGTGCTTATGCAACAAGGAATGGAACCGGGGGTTGGAACCCTAGTCCCCAGATATCGAGCATCGGGACTTCCAAATGAGTTTGGACTTAGAATTCACCGAAGGTCCGATGCTCTGGTGCCCCAGGACGTTGGACTCCCTACTGATATTTTACAAATATCTACAGCTGATATCTCTCGGTCGGTAGATCCGACGGTTTACAAACCCAGGTGATGATACAAAGGCTCGGACCCAACAAGGCCCACACTCAAATCATTTGTGAACCAGGAGTTGACAAGTGACGCCATGGCTTCCATGTTGGTACAAAACATCACAACGATGCCACTCTCTCACTGGTCTACAAAGGGAATTTTCGACGGTTAATTAGCCCATCTTTGGAAGGATGATATCTACTCGAGCTAGGGAATCAATGGTTGTTGAGTCTCTTTGCTCATACAGTAATATGCATGCACGAATTTGAGTCAATTTTCCTTGGTATGCATACAAAGATGTTTATCGTTGGTTGAGTAAGGCATACGCCATTTCTTCAATTCCATTATCACTCTGAATGCAAAGACTTGTTAATGAAATGACATTCGGCTTGCTAAGCTCACACATTCACAAGTAATACAAACATTTCAACCATCAAGTCCATTTACAAACATTCATTTTCATAAATACATTTATAGGCATAAATCATTCAACTACGTGGGTTTTCCAAGAAGACAATATCAAGCCCATTTATTAGGCATGCCCATTTACAATACAGTCACAGTTACCCAGTTGTTTATTTTAAATCATTTACACAGGGGATAAGGAATACTTATATGTTACAAGATTGTAACCAACCAAATGATTGTGGGTGATCGCCTTTCCACCCAACCATAGGCTCTGCTAGCTCAGTAACTTCGGCAGCAGGCCACCCCCATGCCAAGCCATGATACCACCATGGAATTCTTTGTGCTCACTCGTGTGTTTTCTTCCAATACTTCTATTTTTTCCTCAGGTGTCCCCCCGTCACTCATAGCTCATCCCCTCCTTTAGTCGTGATCCTTTTCCTCTGTCTTCTTGCATGCCTTCTCTTGCATGCCTCCACACACTAAGGTTCTAGACCTGTCCTCTTCCTTATGTCAAAAGAAACCCGTGTGGTCAATCTTTGTTGCAGGAATGGTACTTTGTGGTACCAGTGGCTGACAGCTCAGTTGTCCTAGCTAGGTCTTCCCATACCTATATTTATTTTGGGTAGTTGGTTGTCCAACTACCATCCTTTCTTATTAATTGGTTTTCCTTGAAATCGGGGCTGAGGAAAATAATATGAATATCAAATATTATCAACAAGGAGGTTTGGGTCATCTTTATCATGATGAACCCCTCTCCAAGTTTCCTCACTCTTTCCTCTAGTGGTATCATGGCCAATACTTCAAGGCTTCACCCCCACAATTAGTTGTTGGCATTTCAAATAAACAATAATACATTTACATTGTCTGTATGTCATTGCATGGAAACCATAAATCATGATTAATTACACATAACCATAGATTTAGAAAAGGGGGGTGTTACATAAGTGTTATGTTTATATGTGTTTTGATGTTGTTACATTATGTATTGATGTATTAATTTATGTGTATGATTATAGAATCTTTGTGTATATATACATTTATAAATTCTTAATGTGTTATGCATAATTCTACATGTAAAATTGTAGGGTGGAGCAGGTTCTATTATATGGTATCAGAGTTTGATTGTGCTTACGGTGAAATCATAGTGAAATTGTCAAATTTTGCAGTACCCTGCCATCCCAACAAGCACCAAAGTGATCGAGTACAATACAAAGTCGTATCGGAGATCAGGTTCAAACACTGAGCCTACATGGGCCAGGAACCAAAGGTTACAGAGCACAAAAGTGAAATTTGCAGAGTATGCATACAAACTATTTGACAAAATGTTTCAACTAGAGGTGGTTTCTTGGACCTATAGAACTTCAAGGTATGTTCAGAATGAGTGCAATGATGATGCATTGAATCTCTTCATAGAAATGCTATGGACATTAATAGAGTCAAAGCAATAGTACACTTTTACTATCATTGTCCAAAAATGTAGTAACCTAATGGATCTTGGAAAGGGTAAGTGAGTTCATGCTTGTTGAGGGGAGTTTGCTACCATTACTCCCATAGTTGTGAAGTTTATGTTGGAATATGAGCTAAGGAGACACTAAGACCCCATGACATTATGAACCCTACGAATCTGAGGTTGATTTGGGTGGAAAATTCTCCTTAGGTTTCCTTGGGGAAGGTCAGAGCCCTGGAAGGAGAAGTATATGTTGTGAGGCCTAGATGGTGCTTAGAGACTCTATGGATGCAGTTGGAGATACTGGAGTGACATCTATGAGACTTCATGTCTGACCTATGTTGGAGCCTTAGAAGAGAAGTGGGATAACTTGAGGGACTGTGGAGCAGTGAAGGAGATACATTTCCTTGGGTTGTGCATGTTGAGGGGAATGAGAGTCTATTTGTTGGAATTGTTGTAGGAATTTGGTACCTTGACCTAATGCACTTTTTGTACTAATTGATAGACTTTAGTTGACTTAAGTAGTCTCTATCTTGGTGGAGTCATATCCCTAGCTCAAGGGTGACCTACTGCTGAGAGAACTAGAGCAACAAGGTCTATGATTGGGAGAAACATCTGAAATCTACAACCAGTTGATGGACTTTTGAAAGATAAATATCTTAATCAATGTGTTTGTGTAACTATTTACATGTGTATAATCGTTAAAAATTGTTACTATTTAATTGTATTATTGTGTGTGTTAATATGATTGTGTGAATTATGGAAATTCTACATGCATTTGTTTACACTTATGAATACATTATGTATATCATATAGAACAAAATATTATTTGTATCATATGCAAAGAATATAATTAATAGTATTAGAAATGTAATTGTTATGGTGAATTTAAAAGGAAATTGAGAAATTATCCAGTGCTCCACCATCCCAACAAGCACTAGAGTGGTCGAGTACATTTCAAAGTAATATTTAAACCATTGTCCAAGATAATATGACATCTAACCAAAATGTCATGTCTTCATAACTTGCAATGAGAGTAATATAACTCAAAATATAATATTATTAATATTAATATTTGCAATGATTTTATAATATAATTTAAATATTATTTCAAATTCGGGGTGAATTAATTTATTAAATTTAAATAAATTTCATTTTAAAATATTATTAATATTAATATTTGCAATGATTTCATAATATAATTTAAATATTATTTCAAATTCAGTGTGAATTAATTGATTCAAATTTAAATAAATTTCATTTTAAAAAAGGAGGATAAAAAATTATTTTTAAGGTTATCTACATCTAGCAATTTGATTGGTAAAGTCTACAAAGGTATACATACTCTATTTTTCTCTGGTTTTGAACTTATGACTTTTTAAGAGGAAACACATGTTCTTAACCATTAGACCCTAGCATATTCAACAAAAATGCCATATATTTTTTAGAAAGTAACATCAAAACAAATATAACTCAACAACACAAACTATGAAACATGGTGTTATTAATATATGCAATGATTTCATAATATGATTTGAGTATTATTTAAAATTTTAAATAATCCTTTTTTAAATTTAAATATATTAAATATTAAAAAGCAACGATATAAATTAAACCTGAATGATAAATTAATTAACGATTAAAAATAGATGATATAAGTTAATTTAAAAATAAAAATAAAATATAAATGATTATAGGAGTTTAGATTGAATGCGTAAAATATTAATTTTATGAAAATTTAGAGATCTTTAAAATGATTTCAAATTTAAATTTTTATATATAAAATGATATAACTTTGTTATTTTACTTTTTCTCTCTTTTTTTAAGGAAGGTTTCCTTTGCGCTCCTTCTTTCTCTGGACTTAAAAAAAATCATTTTTTTTTTTCTTCTCTCTTTCCTTATTTTGAAAAAAACATTTTGAAGTAATTATTTCTTCTTTAATCACCTTTTTTCATAGTTTAATTTTTTTAATTTTAATTGTTTCTTTTTTAATCACCTTTTTTCATAGTTTAATTTCTTTAATTTTATTAAATTTAATTTATCTTTTTAGTAGAGCATTTTCCTTCTTTTATTTTAAACCTTCTTTTAATTTAATTGTTTTTAGAGATGTTTTATAGATAAGTATAAAAATGTTTGTGTAACATAAAACATTAAAATAATAATAATAATAATAAAGTATTAAGAAGAATAAAGGTATTAAGAAGAGTAAAGTATAAGACAAATATTGATAATCGACTCAATTAAAAATAATAAAAATAATTATGAAATCTACTCAATTAAAAATAAAGTGACTAGATTAAAAATAATAAGAAAAAAAATTATTTAGTATTTACTATTAATATTATTTATATTACTTTAATATTTATTATCTACTATTATTGTTTACTATTTAGAGCAATAGGAGCATTGATTTCAATGATAATAATATGAAAAATGATTCACTGCATTAATTAATTGAAGAAATGATATGAAGAAAATTAGCACAACTATAAATGATTTAGCGTAATTAATTTAGCATATTCAAGTAGTTGTATTCATTTTAACAATGATATAACATAAAACAATAGGGTGCATTATATAATATAAAACAATAGGGTGCATTGATTTGAGTGATAATACCATGAAAAACAATTCACTGCATTACTTAATAGAAGAAATGAAAAAAGGATCAAGTGAAATTAATTTAGCAATAATTTAGTGAAAACAAATTCAAAAGTTGAAGTCATGTACTTTCTTTGGTTATGTGTGATTTATCTATTAATATTTGGACATTAAAAAAATTATAATATTAAGATATACAAAATGTGAAAAAAGTGTTCAACTTGCCCCTCCTAAAAGAGTAATATAATATTGAGTAAATAAAAAACTATGTGTTGAAAACAATAGCATTAAATATTAAGTGAACTCCTAAAAAAGTAATATAATATTGAGTAAATAAAAACTATGTGTTGAAAACAATAACATTAAATATTAAGTGAATTATCCTACTTGTGCTCTAAGATATTCTTGGAGAAAGTTTTAAGGGAACTATGTGTTAAAAACAATACCATTAAATATATCATTGCTCTATGCCATATGAGAAATCTTGGAGAATGTTTTAAGGGAACTATCTTAGTAGTTGTATTCAAGTAGTTGTATTTAGCTTAATCAATAATATAACTTAAAACAATAGGGTACATTGATTTCAGTTATAATGATATACATACAACAATACGGTGCATTGATTTCACTGATAATACTATGGAAAATGATTCAGTGCATTAATTAATTCAAGAAATGATAAGAAGGAAATCAATACTCTATATTGATTTCAATTGTGAGATAGAGCAAAGTTAGATTCGGGTACCTTGTTGGGTTATGTGTGATTTATCTATCAATATTTGCACATTAAAATAATTATAATATTAAGATATATAAAAAGGTGAAAAAGGTGTTCAACTTGGAGTTGACACGTGTCCCTCCTAAAAGAATAATATAATATTAAGTAAATAAAAAACTATGTGTTGAAAACAATAGCATTAAATATTAAGTGAACTATCATAGGTGTGTTGTGTGATTTAGAGAAAAAAAAAATTGTAAGTGAGTTGAGATTCTATATTACTGAGAAAAATATGGTACAAAAAGAAAAGAGGGGTATCCCCTGATCTACCAAAAAGGAAACCAGATCAGGGATCCTGAAGTTGCACTGTCTACGTAAGCGAGGGGAGGGTTGGGTCGCCACCCGGGGAAACCGACCCAGTCTCCAAAAACTCGTTTGAAAAAACGGTACCATAAGATATACATAAAAACCAAGAAAGTATAAAAGAGGTTGTTGATACACTAATAAACAAAATGACCATGGGTTGAGGTTGTGCTAGTCCAAGAGGATTGGATGGATTTCATCTCCTTCCTTTCTTGCCTCGTTCTCCTTTTTCTGCTCCACCGTGCGCGTCTTTCTGATGTTGGTTGGTCTTTCGCATCGGTCTGCTGGAGTGATTTCCATGTGATGGACATAGCGAAGGTAGAGGTGGAATTGTCCAGCCATTCGTTCCATTTTTTCGTTTTGGTTCCTCTGGTCCTCTATTATTCTTCTTGTCCTGGCCTCTAGGTTGCTGAGGCGGCTCAGAATTTCTGTGAGCTCCTTCCTGTATCCACGGTTTTCCACCGTGTTGATCTCATTCTTGTCATCTCTCAGCTTACTTATCAGCATTTTGTGCACCAAGCTTCATCCATCGTTTTGTGATAGAGGGTTTTCCTGGGCTGTGTAGCCCCTGGGTCCCTTATCCCGTCCGCTTCTTGGATGAGTTCCGCCCAGGCTTTGCCCTGGCACTTGGTGTTGACTTCTCGCTCCCACCTGTCGATGACCGCTTTTCCCTTTGGATCGACCTGCTCAAGAAAGTTTCCTTTGGCTTCTCTAGCCGCCTGCTCGATCCTAGTGATCTTCCAGACGCTTGTTGGAAGTTCCTCCCCTTGGGGGGCCCTCTTACTCTGGGTATTCTTCGTTCTTACCATATTTGTTTGAATGCGATGGCTTCTGTCTTGACTTCATCCTCCACTTCTATTCACCCCTTCCTGGCCTCTATAATTACTGCTCATTGGTATGTAGCTATCCCTGATGCTTCTTCTTTTAAAGGGTTTCCCCAGATGCGATCTTATCCTAGTAATCATGCGTCTCTCGTAAAGGCGTACCTTTTGGTCCTTTTTCCTTGTTTCAGAGTGTGTGCGCTTGGGAACCCTGTCGTCGTCCCTACACCAATCCTTTGTCTTGCACATTGTACACCCATCATTTCCTCCCACCATATATGTGCGTGGATGAGGTGTGTCCATTCCTGCCCACGGGATATCCTTTTGATCTTCGTCCTTTTTCGTCTGTGGATTAACCTTTCTTCTCTCCCACGGAAAACCCCTATACTTCATTCTATTGACAGGACCGTGGTGTCGTGCCTCCTCTTGTGGTGTGACTGTGATCTGCATTGTAACTCATGTTTAAATGGTGGCCTATCGTATTCTACCTGAATCCTACTTTCCCTTCCATTAATTATACGCCTTCAACCTCGATGTGGTCTTCCGTACTTTGGTTTTCGTCATAGTCCTTTTCCGCTAGTTGGGTACAGTCTGTCTGAAACTGGCCATTCGGGATGTTACTCCATGTGGAATCCAGTTCTGGGCCTTCCTTGTCGATCCCTTCATTCGTGATTCTATCCGCTAATCCATATGTTGACCTTTGGACCCAGCGCAACTCCACTGTGATCCCCGTCTGCAAATGTTCTTGAATTGTTTACAGGGAGTAAGCCAAGCGCCAATGCCTCTGAATTTTTCCCACTCTAGTGTCGTTTTGGAGTTTCCTTACTGTGTTGATGACCAGCATGGAATCTCCTTCCACTATGACATTGGTCATCCCTTCTCGGTGTAGTATCTCAAGGCCGGTCTCCAAGGCTCCAAATTCCATCACATTGTTGGTTGAGTTCCCCAGACTCCCAATGTACAGCCGGATAATTTTTCCTTGATTGTCCCTAATTACTCCCCCCGTACTTGTTCATCCTGGGTTACCTTTTGACGTCCTGTCAAAATTTAGCTTGAGGGAGCCCTCTGGTGGTGGTTTCCAGTTGCACTCACCTACATGTAGTTGCGGCAGTCGTCTTACCTGATTGGGGTTGCATCCTTCTTTTAGTTGAAAATCCTCTAGAATTCTGAGATCCCGGTCTGTGAGTTGCGCTCCTCATGTTTGGCAGTTGCGGCTCTATACAGTTTCCCTTGTCATGGATATTATTGTTTCCTTGATCTTTCCTGCAGGCCATCTTTGGTTCCTGAAGATGCGTCGGTTTCGTTCCTTCCATATTGCCCAAATGATCATGCTGGGAATGAGGGTCCAATAGAGATTCACCTCTTCATTTTCATTGTAGTTTTCCTTCCATGTGTTTATAGTTGTGGAAATATTACCTCTGATCCTATTCGATTGTCGGAAGATGTTTTTCGCTCAGTCCCAGACTTTTGTTGTGTAGGGACATTCATCTAGGAGATGGTTCGTTGTTCCCCCTTTTATTCACATAGATGACATCTTGAAGGGCCTATGAAACCTCTCTTCTTTAGGTTTTCCCAAGTTAGGATTCGGTTGTGTAGTA
>JZKD02S1890059.1:10778-32854 GCA_000966675.3 Picea glauca
ATGACAACTTCACTTTGTTATGTGGTGCAAGAACGTGAAGAGAGTGCTTTGGTATTTGCTTGCTTCAATTTATGAAGTCACGTGAAGCTATATTTTAATGCCATCCAAGCATGGAATTTGGCCAAAACCTTTCCCATCAAATGAAAATTTGAGTACAATTAAGTTTTTGGACCTCCTTTCAATTTTTTTTTTATATACTTTTTCCCCTACCCTTAAAATTTACATTAGAAAATATGAAAATAAATGTCTATAAAAAACAAAAATGCATAAATGAATAACAATTCAGTAGTGAGAAAAGTGAGACTCTCAAAGGTGAAGTTTCTAAGATCTATATATGAAATTAAACAAAGTTTTTTAGTAGACAATTTAGATTGTTTACGAAAAACAACAATTAATCATATTTTAGTTAACATTGGAATTTTTGGTTATTAGTAACATTCCCTTTGGAGCTAAAGGTGAATTTCTTTGGGTTCATATTTTTATTTGAAAACTATCATAATCAAGTTGCAACCATTTAATGAACTATAAATTTCATAAAGACTTGTGAATAAATAAATATATAGAGAGAGAGCATATCCATTTGTATTTTTGGGATTATCTTCCCTTAGTATTGGACTAGAAAAGTAAAATAAAAGAAGAATCAAGGAGTGTTGCAAGTTATTTACATTAAATCCCCATGTTACCACTACTCTTTTTAACAAAATTACATCCAAGATCAACAAGGGTACTTACCATGGATAATTGAATTGTTGGCATTTTGTTTCCCTTAAACCATTGGTATAACTATATGAAGAGTGAAATATCACCTTCAATATTACAAAAAAACGAAAACGAGGGAGTAGACAATGGTGTGCATGATAAAGATTTTGTGTAATCAATATTTCTATAATAAAATGGTAAATAGATATTTAAAGACAAATCCAATAATACTAACAAGATAAAACATCTAAATGAGCAAGTTGATGGATTGTTGTAGCTAATAATTCAATAGTGGGCTCAAATATAAGAAAAAATCAACATTACAAATCTAAGGAAATTGAGCATTTGAAGAAGAACATAGAAGATATGTTATTGTACGGAGTACTATAAGAAGCATTTACAATTACTCAAAATAGGATTCAACAAATCAAAGTAGAATTGATAAGATCTCAATGTAGAATACAAGACAGGGGTAACACTAGTGGTGACACCTATAGTGTTCTTAGAAACAAAGGTTCAAGGAAACGCTAGATTATAAACCTCCATTTTATGGTGTTAAGTGAATTGCATTACATTATTTTGTTTCTATTAGTGGAATTGTGAAAAAGGAGATGAAAATGAGATACAAAAGAATATACACAATTTGATTATGATTCTGGATCCTGTAATGATTGAATGACACTTGTCATTGATTCTCCAAATAATTATACATACGTGCAATCATCCTTACATAGGAAAATTCATCAATGCCACAAGATTAAAAAATTACTTACCGAGACAACTTACAGAAGACAACAAACTTCACACCTCTAAAATTAGGCTTAGAATCCACCAAGAAAAGAACCATGAACAAGGTAATATCCTTTCTTTTCTACCAACAAACTTCACACCTCTAAAATTAGGCTTAGAATCCACCAAGAAAAGAACCATGAACATGGTAATATCCTTTATTTTCTACCATGAACCATGAATAATGTAAAACCAAGCTGAAAGGAAAATCTTTAGTCAAGAGAGATCCAAAAATTGCTTAAGGAGAATCATTGGTTTTGGACAATGAATAGGGTGACCAAGAAAGTAGAAAGTAGAAATTGCTAATAGTGTTGTGTAGTTTCATTGAAATAAATAATACAAGATATGGGAAACTAAAATTGGATGGGTTGTTCACTTGAAATTCAAAAATAGGCATAGGGGAGAGGGACTACAAAGTCCCAACTCCCACTGTCACCCATGGTACTAGTCTTGAATTAGGGATATTTTTGGTGGAGCAGGTACACAATACACTTGGCCCTTTTGTCAAAATGAGATGTAGATCCATAATAAAACTTAATCTCTACCAAGAATATATTAGTAATTTGATAGGCTATTTATTCATACAAATGTCAAATTGATAATTATATTACTTTTATTCTTGTCACTTTCTATGCATTGAATTTGAAGTGACCTGTCATATACAATTCCAAATGGAAAAGTGCACCTGGTAGCAATTCATTTAATGTTGCTACTTCTAGGATGTAGATGTTGAACATCAAATTACAGGCATGATGTCGAGTGCCTATGGGTGAAGAAAATCCTTGAGAACCCTCTTTGAAATAATATAGGAGAGTTAGGCTAAACCAAAGTACACTTACGGAGAAACTAAATTGATAAGCAAGTCAAGGTAGGAGAAAATAATATTTGGGGTGGAGTGTGATGTGATCTAGTTTGGTTAGAGTTGTATAAGAAACCCAACCTAGAATACATATGAACAGATTGTAAGTTGAACTTTAATGAGCCATACATACACAAGAGTGGAGTTTAAGAACCAATGAATTTTTTATGGAAATCCATCAAAATTTTCCTTTTCATTCATTCTGATGTTACATACGAAGCCCTGATCAAAATAGAACTAAATACTCATTGCAACCCAGATGAAATTAATATAAATGAATGAGATTGTAAAAGTGGAAGGACTATAGTTTCTAGGATTTTTGGAGAAAATCATAGAATATTTTAGAGGAAATAATAACAACCCACTATGCTTATGGATGAAGCCCAACTCCAAATGTTTCAAAATCCTTCCCTCATTGCAAGGATGAAGAAATTAATAGAAATGAAAGGACCAGGGCTTTTACAATGTTTGAGAACAATGAGAAAAAATCAGAGCTCGGAGGAAATAATAACAACCCACTCTGCTTATTGATGATGCCCAACTCAGAATGATCAAGAAATTAATATAAATGAATGAGATTGTTGAAATGAAAGGACTACGTTCCCTCATGATTTTGAGAAAAGGGCTAAGAGGGAATAATAATAATATGTACCTATAATTGAATCTCATTGGTTATTCAAAGAGAGCATCGATCTCAATTGTGTCCTTGATTCCCAATGAAGTTTGTTTGCTTCCATTCTACTCTATCCCATCCCAACCTAACCTCAATTTATTTCCTCTATTTCAGTCCATTCAATCTCATCCACCTCCTCTATTACATACTCAAACATTATTAAACCAAAAATAGACTCAAACTTAGACATCCAACCCCACACAAACCCATATTCAACTGAAATTCAAAAACCCGATCACACAGACACATTGAAGCATGGATAGAGGAGGGGGGAGGAGATAAATGTTGAATTGTGTGATATTATTAATGAAAACAATATTACAAAGTAGCAGATGTTGTATGCATTAAAAATGGATTTTTCAAACTTGAGCATAGATTTTTACCTCATATGTCTTTTCTTCCTACTCTATAGATAGTGCTCAAGAATAATTTTTTAACAAAGTATCTTGTCATCGTCTCAAAAGA
This sequence comes from Picea glauca, assembly GCA_000966675.3. Classification (NCBI taxonomy): domain Eukaryota; kingdom Viridiplantae; phylum Streptophyta; class Pinopsida; order Pinales; family Pinaceae; genus Picea; species Picea glauca. The sequence continues at coordinate 14,264 of JZKD02S1890059.1, forward strand.
TACCAAAAGTATACATGTACTCAATCTTATCTTCCAACATTTATTTTCAAGTTTTTATAATAACTATAAATATAAGAAAACATAATTGTATCCAAGACTCATGTCCATAATCAAAACTAGTCTTCCTTTCCTGCTAAACTAACACCATCCAAGTTCCCTAATCCATCTCTATTCTAGCTTTGGAGATTTCATTCTCTATCATGTTCATGTCCCTGTAGATGTGTGAAAAAGATGTTTGTGAGAAAATTGTTAGTAGTAATTGTACTTAATTAAATAGGGATTGTAAAGTAAAGTTTCTCAATGTTATTTCCTTGCGCATCCACTTAATAAAAAGAAACAAATCACCATATATTTGTATATGTGAAACTCCTAATTCTTGAGCAAATTTCATAACTAGTTTGAGGTCCATCAACTCACATAAGTTATTTGATTCTGACCCAATTTCATCTTTGAATTTTAAACTATGATTTTGTGATAAATACAAAATTTCTCCTAATCCACCCATAGGAGGGGTCCCCTGAGAGGCACCATCAAAGTATTCATATGGGAGGTTCTTATCTATTATCTATTTCAAGTGACCATGTGTTGATTGTTTCTCTTGAGGTTGTGGGAATGCATTCGGGATGTTTAAAATCTAGACAACACATTTTAATGCTAGAGTTTATTTTCCTTCAAACAATTTTAGGTTCTTGGCCAACCAAACTCCCCATGCAATATTTAGTGGAAGAACTTTGATCTTTTTTGTATCCTTGTTGGAAAACCATAACCTAAAAGACAATTCAACATCCTCGCATGCCCAAATATTTTGGTACCCTATCATACTCTCGACTTCCTTCCAAAATTCCTTTGCAAAAGGGAAAGTCATAATGATATGTGCATTTGTTTCTTCTACTTTATGACATAGACTGCACGATCTAGGACCAACAAAGGTTTTTTTTTTAAGTATGTCCCATGTAGGATCCCTGTTGTTTAAGATCATCCACATAAAAAATTTAGATATGGTTGGACTTTTCGGTTTCCATAAAATTTTACACTGCCATAAATGTTTTTCCTTTGTTCCTTCCTCAACAAGTACTTTATAACCTAATTTTGGAACATAATCCCCTAATGGGTTTAGGGACCATATTAATTGATTATGATCCTCTCTAATCCCGACATTGATATCTTTAAAAATAACATGTGTATCTTTGACATTCAATGGCATACTCTTCCTCAATACCAAACTCCCTCCATGTCATCCATTCCCATGTCGAAATGTTTGTTCTTTGTTTATTTGCAACTTGCCTTAACATACAATATCCTTTGTTTGTTACCTCTAAGGTCAGTTGTAGGAATAGTATATGTCTTCATTTACTTCCCACCCATGGATCAAGTCCAATCTAAACTCTATCACCTTTTTCAACTTTCCATACCAACCAGTTTCCCACCAATAGTCACTCATTGTAAAAAGGGTCATTTTTATTAATAAGGGCCAAATTAGTTGGTCAAACCTCATTTTAAGGGACACACAGGTAGTTAAAATTATCTATGGATAACTATATATTGAGTCAAAGATTATGTAATGGTTTTTCAAGAATTGTTATTGTATTTGAAGCATTTCTCTTACAAGTTTCCACCTCGAAGAGGCAAGTGAACACAACTCTCTATTTTTTCTTATCAAAGAGATCTTTCTTAGGGTTTATCTCTCTTTTCTCATGTATTCTCGAGTTTGTGAATGCTCTGAATTTTTGGACTAAGTACAACAAAAATGGTATCATAGCTTTTTCATGGGCATGAAGTGGGAGAATTTTTAGGCACAAAGTGGGATTTTTTTTTCTTTTTGTTGATTTTTGACGAAAAAAAGATGACGAAAACATTAAAAATAATTCATCCAAAATGGAGTCTAAAAAGTGGAGATATAATTTATTTAAACTCAACATTTATTTAGTTTTTTTTCGAGAAGGCCGCAAATTGGATATATTTTGATAGAGTGCACAAATTTTAGTTAAAAAGTGATTTCATAATTTGGCTCATAATAGCCATTACGAGAAGTATAACAGAAGTTGTGATCATTTTACATTTTTGGATTCAAACCCTACCTTGCACAAGTTGTTTTCTAGTGGTATTCAAAGATTTTTCTTGGGTCAACAAGCTCATAATATTGTTTTTTTAGAGACATGTTCTGGAGTCATTAAATAACACAGTGATATGTCATTCAACATGTAAAACTATAGTAGGGGAAGAATACATGCAAGAAATACAAGTGGAATCACATTATTGGAAACCTTTTTAACCCTTGCTACTACCCCTTCAAGTAGAACTGCATCAAACAATACTTGTATACGAAATATCACTTCCATGTACCCTCGGGTATATAGGAAGTCCCATGGGTATAACTAAAACCATATTTAGATAAACCAATTGATCGTCTTGTTTCTATAGTACACCTAAAACATCACTCGGGGAGATCACTCTCTAGTACCTGGGTAGTTCAGTAGTACGTCTAAGGTCACGATTGAGACTCTTTAGTTAGTGATCTAATATATCAGGTTGAGTACTGCTATTGAACCCCACACTTATATTAGAGAGATATAGCACCTGACACTCCCTTATCCCCAGGACCCAGTAACCTTTTTTAGTGAGCTCACCCATGAAGGGTACCTATAAACCACCTCATACTTCTCCACACAACATGAACACCCGCTCTACTACAAGCAAGTTGAATTGCATGGAATATCAACTTAAGAAAATTATGGAGGACATAAATAGGTTTGATTAGAAGTTGGATAAGAGACTAGATGACAAGTTGGATAAGAATCTAGATGAGAAGTTCACCAACTTCCAAAATATGTTGGCTGATAAGTTGACAGGTATGCAAACTTAGTGCATACAAGAATAAAACCACTAGACTACACAACACATTAAGCCACACCAAGAAGAAAATTATAACTTGGGAATATTTAGCCAACCACTACCATCATCGGGTCCGCACAAAAATATATCAATGGATATTAACATATGACACTATTCTCCTAAGGTGGACCTGAACAAGTTTGATGGTTCTAACATGTTTGGATGGGTTACCCAAATGGAACATTACTTTTCCCTCAATGGCATTATTGATGACATGATGAAACTCAGGGTCGGGGTCTTGTATCTAGTACCCTTCAAGGAATTTATTTACCACTTCAATATGCCCATATATTTGTGGATTTTAAGAATTACTCATGGTTAAGGTGGTCCCAACTTGATGGAATAATTCCTTCCAAACGTTACTAGTAATTTTTGTTTATATTTGTAGCATCGGATAGGTACTTCCACACATGTCTAAGTGTCTAGACATGTGGAATTCGTCCAAAGCCTTCTACCTTGTTACTTTACTTTAATTAAATGAATTATTAAAGTAAAGTGTTTTTGTTAATTATTTGAGTTTATTTAATGAAATGTTAAATTTATTAGAATTATTGAATTAAATATTAGCCATTGATCTCAAGTGAGGTGAGATCTCAACCATCAATCACTTTGGAGATTAGGGTTAGGGCATATCTCAAGATTATAAAAGAAAGGCTAGGGTAAAGGAGGAAGGTTGGTTTTTTTGACACATAGAGCAAAGAGGGACTTTTGATCAAGAATATGTTGGATAGTTGGAGAAGGATTTTCATCTAGAGATCAATACAGGTCAGGGAAAAGATAGAACAGGTGAAAAAAAAAAGATTTCTAGTAGATTTCATAGCCATGAAAACACTACATAGTTGTGCGCACTTTACATTGAGGACAAACAAGTGTGTATGTGGGTTTAAGTGAGGAGAAGCATGTATGTATGTGGGTTTCAATGAGGAAAGGAACATACATTTCAGAGACTTGATTGTACAAGATAATATAGCCAAGCAAGAGTTTCTAGGGTTTGCAAGTGTTGTCTAAAGTTTTATGTATTTCTTTGTGGGCCATTTTTCGAGTAAGAGTGCCCTTGTAAGATTTGAAGTTATTTGAATGATAAACATAGTTGATGGGTAAAATATATTTGTGTATTGTGTATGAGATTTGGTTTTCTAGTATTGCTTCTGCTCTTTATTTGAGTTGATTATTCTAGAAAGTGTATTTTGTTTTGTCAGCTACTAATTTGATTTACATTAAGGATATCACTAGATAATAAGATACCTAGGTGTTGGGATTGGAAAATAAACATGGTATCATCGCTCTCACTTTGAGAAGAATCTATATTTCATATACAAAATAGTTATCAACATATCTATCATATCAACAAGGAGATCTTAGCAGATCTATAACCAAAAGTTGGAAATCAAGGGTTGGATTTTAGGAAAACAATCGTACATAGGTGGAACTTGTTTTTTGCAGTCATACGAAGTTGTATGCAGGTTGCAGTAGAAAACGGTGCATACATGCATGAGTTTCATTAGAAAAAGGTGCATAATGTTGGTTGCAGTGGTGGCATGTGCATACAAGATCATACAAGGGAAATTTCAACAGTGGGTTATTTTCTCAACAGATTATTAGGTCTAAGAGATGGCAACAACAAGTCCAAGAGTTGAAGACAGATAGGATGTAGCATCCAACTTCCTATCTTGAAAATAAAGAGTTACTTTTTCTTTGAAGGAATATGACTTTTGGGAAGTTGTGGAAAAATTAGTTCCTCCACTAATAGATCCGCACGATTTGGAAACTCACGAGAAGAAGGAGATTAAATCCAAGTGGGTAATCTTGGATGCAATGAAGGATGATATGATTCCTCACTTATCTAAGAAGAACATGGTCAAGGAGATGTTTAATGCTATGGTATGATTATTCCAGAGAGATAACATGAATATGAAGATGGTCTTAAGAAATGAACTCATATTTGTGTAGATGTCTAGATCTGACAATGCTACCAGATACTTCATGAGGATCAATCAACTATGTGTTCATATTGCAACTATTGGGAAGAAAGTGGATGATGTAGAGATCATAAATGTGGCATTGAATGGTTTTCCAAAGTCACGGGAACAAATTTTCAAGGGATTCTATGCTTGGGAAAAATAACCAGATTGGTAGAGGCTTTGGGATGATTGTATCTAGGAAGAGACTCAGGAGGAGTCTAAAGGAAACAATCAAGGAGGTTGTGGTGAGAATCTGGACCTAGTCAGTAAGACAAGAAAGGGAAAAGGAAAGGTTCNATTTAAAGACAAATCCAATAATACTAACAAGATAAAACATCTAAATGAGCAAGTTGATGGATTGTTGTAGCTAATAATTCAATAGTGGGCTCAAATATAAGAAAAAATCAACATTACAAATCTAAGGAAATTGAGCATTTGAAGAAGAACATAGAAGATATGTTATTGTACGGAGTACTATAAGAAGCATTTACAATTACTCAAAATAGGATTCAACAAATCAAAGTAGAATTGATAAGATCTCAATGTAGAATACAAGACAGGGGTAACACTAGTGGTGACACCTATAGTGTTCTTAGAAACAAAGGTTCAAGGAAACGCTAGATTATAAACCTCCATTTTATGGTGTTAAGTGAATTGCATTACATTATTTTGTTTCTATTAGTGGAATTGTGAAAAAGGAGATGAAAATGAGATACAAAAGAATATACACAATTTGATTATGATTCTGGATCCTGTAATGATTGAATGACACTTGTCATTGATTCTCCAAATAATTATACATACGTGCAATCATCCTTACATAGGAAAATTCATCAATGCCACAAGATTAAAAAATTACTTACCGAGACAACTTACAGAAGACAACAAACTTCACACCTCTAAAATTAGGCTTAGAATCCACCAAGAAAAGAACCATGAACAAGGTAATATCCTTTCTTTTCTACCAACAAACTTCACACCTCTAAAATTAGGCTTAGAATCCACCAAGAAAAGAACCATGAACATGGTAATATCCTTTATTTTCTACCATGAACCATGAATAATGTAAAACCAAGCTGAAAGGAAAATCTTTAGTCAAGAGAGATCCAAAAATTGCTTAAGGAGAATCATTGGTTTTGGACAATGAATAGGGTGACCAAGAAAGTAGAAAGTAGAAATTGCTAATAGTGTTGTGTAGTTTCATTGAAATAAATAATACAAGATATGGGAAACTAAAATTGGATGGGTTGTTCACTTGAAATTCAAAAATAGGCATAGGGGAGAGGGACTACAAAGTCCCAACTCCCACTGTCACCCATGGTACTAGTCTTGAATTAGGGATATTTTTGGTGGAGCAGGTACACAATACACTTGGCCCTTTTGTCAAAATGAGATGTAGATCCATAATAAAACTTAATCTCTACCAAGAATATATTAGTAATTTGATAGGCTATTTATTCATACAAATGTCAAATTGATAATTATATTACTTTTATTCTTGTCACTTTCTATGCATTGAATTTGAAGTGACCTGTCATATACAATTCCAAATGGAAAAGTGCACCTGGTAGCAATTCATTTAATGTTGCTACTTCTAGGATGTAGATGTTGAACATCAAATTACAGGCATGATGTCGAGTGCCTATGGGTGAAGAAAATCCTTGAGAACCCTCTTTGAAATAATATAGGAGAGTTAGGCTAAACCAAAGTACACTTACGGAGAAACTAAATTGATAAGCAAGTCAAGGTAGGAGAAAATAATATTTGGGGTGGAGTGTGATGTGATCTAGTTTGGTTAGAGTTGTATAAGAAACCCAACCTAGAATACATATGAACAGATTGTAAGTTGAACTTTAATGAGCCATACATACACAAGAGTGGAGTTTAAGAACCAATGAATTTTTTATGGAAATCCATCAAAATTTTCCTTTTCATTCATTCTGATGTTACATACGAAGCCCTGATCAAAATAGAACTAAATACTCATTGCAACCCAGATGAAATTAATATAAATGAATGAGATTGTAAAAGTGGAAGGACTATAGTTTCTAGGATTTTTGGAGAAAATCATAGAATATTTTAGAGGAAATAATAACAACCCACTATGCTTATGGATGAAGCCCAACTCCAAATGTTTCAAAATCCTTCCCTCATTGCAAGGATGAAGAAATTAATAGAAATGAAAGGACCAGGGCTTTTACAATGTTTGAGAACAATGAGAAAAAATCAGAGCTCGGAGGAAATAATAACAACCCACTCTGCTTATTGATGATGCCCAACTCAGAATGATCAAGAAATTAATATAAATGAATGAGATTGTTGAAATGAAAGGACTACGTTCCCTCATGATTTTGAGAAAAGGGCTAAGAGGGAATAATAATAATATGTACCTATAATTGAATCTCATTGGTTATTCAAAGAGAGCATCGATCTCAATTGTGTCCTTGATTCCCAATGAAGTTTGTTTGCTTCCATTCTACTCTATCCCATCCCAACCTAACCTCAATTTATTTCCTCTATTTCAGTCCATTCAATCTCATCCACCTCCTCTATTACATACTCAAACATTATTAAACCAAAAATAGACTCAAACTTAGACATCCAACCCCACACAAACCCATATTCAACTGAAATTCAAAAACCCGATCACACAGACACATTGAAGCATGGATAGAGGAGGGGGGAGGAGATAAATGTTGAATTGTGTGATATTATTAATGAAAACAATATTACAAAGTAGCAGATGTTGTATGCATTAAAAATGGATTTTTCAAACTTGAGCATAGATTTTTACCTCATATGTCTTTTCTTCCTACTCTATAGATAGTGCTCAAGAATAATTTTTTAACAAAGTATCTTGTCATCGTCTCAAAAGATACCAAAAGTATACATGTACTCAATCTTATCTTCCAACATTTATTTTCAAGTTTTTATAATAACTATAAATATAAGAAAACATAATTGTATCCAAGACTCATGTCCATAATCAAAACTAGTCTTCCTTTCCTGCTAAACTAACACCATCCAAGTTCCCTAATCCATCTCTATTCTAGCTTTGGAGATTTCATTCTCTATCATGTTCATGTCCCTGTAGATGTGTGAAAAAGATGTTTGTGAGAAAATTGTTAGTAGTAATTGTACTTAATTAAATAGGGATTGTAAAGTAAAGTTTCTCAATGTTATTTCCTTGCGCATCCACTTAATAAAAAGAAACAAATCACCATATATTTGTATATGTGAAACTCCTAATTCTTGAGCAAATTTCATAACTAGTTTGAGGTCCATCAACTCACATAAGTTATTTGATTCTGACCCAATTTCATCTTTGAATTTTAAACTATGATTTTGTGATAAATACAAAATTTCTCCTAATCCACCCATAGGAGGGGTCCCCTGAGAGGCACCATCAAAGTATTCATATGGGAGGTTCTTATCTATTATCTATTTCAAGTGACCATGTGTTGATTGTTTCTCTTGAGGTTGTGGGAATGCATTCGGGATGTTTAAAATCTAGACAACACATTTTAATGCTAGAGTTTATTTTCCTTCAAACAATTTTAGGTTCTTGGCCAACCAAACTCCCCATGCAATATTTAGTGGAAGAACTTTGATCTTTTTTGTATCCTTGTTGGAAAACCATAACCTAAAAGACAATTCAACATCCTCGCATGCCCAAATATTTTGGTACCCTATCATACTCTCAACTTCCTTCCAAAATTCCTTTGCAAAAGGGAAAGTCATAATGATATGTGCATTTGTTTCTTCTACTTTATGACATAGACTGCACGATCTAGGACCAACAAAGGTTTTTTTTTTTTAAGTATGTCCCATGTAGGATCCCTGTTGTTTAAGATCATCCACATAAAAAAATTAGATATGGTTGGACTTTTCGGTTTCCATAAAATTTTACACTGCCATAAATGTTTTTCCTCTGTTCCTTCCTCAACAAGTACTTTATAACCTAATTTTGGCACATAATCCCATAATGGGTTTAGGGACCATATTAATTGATTATCCTCCTCTCTAATCCCGACATTGATATCTTTAAAAATAACATGTGTATCTTTGACATTCAATGGAATACTCTTCCTCAATACCAAACTCCCTCCATGTCATCCATTCCTATGTCGAAATGTTTGTTCTGTGTTTATTTGCAACTTGCCTTAACATACAATATCCTTTGTTTGTTACCTCTAAGGTCAGTTGTCGGAATAGTATATGTCTTCGTTTACTTCCCACCCATGGATCAAGTCCAATCTAAATTCTATCACCTTTTTCAGCTTTCCATACCAACCAGTTTCCCACCAATAGTCACTCATTGTAAAAAGGGTCATTTTTATTAATAAGGGCCAAATTAGTTGGTCAAAACTCATTTTAAGGGACACGTAGGTAGTTAAAATTATCTATGGATAACTATATATTGAGTCAAATATTATGTAATGGTTTTTCAAGAATTTTTATTGTATTTGAAGCATTTCTCTTACAAGTTTCCACCTCGAAGAGGCAAGTGAACACAACTCTCTATTTTTGCTTATCAAAGAGATATTTCTTAGGGTTTATCTCTCTTTTCTCTTGTATTCTCGAGTTTGTGAATGCTCTGAATTTTTGGACTAAGTACAACAAAAATGGTATCATAGCTTTTTCATGGGCATGAAGTGGGAGAATTTTTAGGCACAAAGTGGGATTTGTTTTTTTCTTTTTGTTGATTTTTGACGAAAAAAAGATGACGAAAACATTAAAAAAAATTCATCCAAAATGGAGTCTAAAAAGTGGAGATATAATTTATTTAAACTCAACATTTTTTTAGTGTTTTTTACGAGAAGGTCGCAAATTGGATATATTTTGATAGAGTGCACAAATTTTAGTTAAAAAAGTGATTTCATAATTTGGCTCATAATAACCATTATGAGAAGTATAGCAGAAGTTGCGATCATTTTACATTTTTGGATTCAAACCCTACCTTGCACAAGTTATTTTCTAGTGGTATTCAAAGATTTTTCTTGGCTCAACAAGCTCATAATTTTGTTTTTTTAGAGACATGTTCTGGAGTCATTAAATAACACGGTGATCTCTCATTCAACATGTAAAACTACAATAGGGGAAGAATACATGCAAGAAATACAAGTGGAATCACATTATTGGAAACCTTTTTAACCCTTGCTACTACCCCTTCAAGTAGAACCGCATCAAACAATACTTGTATACGAAATATCACTTCCATGTACCCTCGGGTATATAATAAGTCCCATGGGTATACCTAAAACCATATTTAGATAAACCAATTGATCGTCTTGTTGCTATAGTACACCTAAAACATCACTCGGGGAGATCACTCTCTAGTACCTGGGTAATTGAGTAGTACGTCTAAGGTCACGATTGAGACTCTTTAGTTAGTGCTCTAATATATCAAGTTGAGTACTGCTATTGGACCACACACTTATATTAGAGAGATATAGCACCTGACACTCCCTTATCCCCAGGACCCAGTATTTTTAGTGAGCTCACCCATGAAGGGTACCTATAAACCACCTCATACTTCTCCACACAACATGAACACCCGCTCTACTACAAGCAAGTTGAATTGCATGGAATATCAACTTAAGAAAATTATGGAGGACATAAATAGGTTTGATTAGAAGTTGGATAAGAGACTAGATGACAAGTTGGATAAGAATCTAGATGAGAAGTTCACCAACTTCCAAAATATGTTGGCTGATAAGTTGACAGGTATGCAAACTTAGTGCATACAAGAATAAAACCACTAGACTACACAACACATTAAGCCACACCAAGAAGAAAATTATAACTTGGGAATATTTAGCCAACCACTACCATCATCGGGTCCGCACAAAAATATATCAATGGATATTAACATATGACACTATTCTCCTAAGGTGGACCTGAACAAGTTTGATGGTTCTAACATGTTTGGATGGGTTACCCAAATGGAACATTACTTTTCCCTCAATGGCATTATTGATGACATGATGAAACTCAGGGTCGGGGTCTTGTATCTAGTACCCTTCAAGGAATTTATTTACCACTTCAATATGCCCATATATTTGTGGATTTTAAGAATTACTCATGGTTAAGGTGGTCCCAACTTGATGGAATAATTCCTTCCAAACGTTACTAGTAATTTTTGTTTATATTTGTAGCATCGGATAGGTACTTCCACACATGTCTAAGTGTCTAGACATGTGGAATTCGTCCAAAGCCTTCTACCTTGTTACTTTACTTTAATTAAATGAATTATTAAAGTAAAGTGTTTTTGTTAATTATTTGAGTTTATTTAATGAAATGTTAAATTTATTAGAATTATTGAATTAAATATTAGCCATTGATCTCAAGTGAGGTGAGATCTCAACCATCAATCACTTTGGAGATTAGGGTTAGGGCATATCTCAAGATTATAAAAGAAAGGCTAGGGTAAAGGAGGAAGGTTGGTTTTTTTGACACATAGAGCAAAGAGGGACTTTTGATCAAGAATATGTTGGATAGTTGGAGAAGGATTTTCATCTAGAGATCAATACAGGTCAGGGAAAAGATAGAACAGGTGAAAAAAAAAAGATTTCTAGTAGATTTCATAGCCATGAAAACACTACATAGTTGTGCGCACTTTACATTGAGGACAAACAAGTGTGTATGTGGGTTTAAGTGAGGAGAAGCATGTATGTATGTGGGTTTCAATGAGGAAAGGAACATACATTTCAGAGACTTGATTGTACAAGATAATATAGCCAAGCAAGAGTTTCTAGGGTTTGCAAGTGTTGTCTAAAGTTTTATGTATTTCTTTGTGGGCCATTTTTCGAGTAAGAGTGCCCTTGTAAGATTTGAAGTTATTTGAATGATAAACATAGTTGATGGGTAAAATATATTTGTGTATTGTGTATGAGATTTGGTTTTCTAGTATTGCTTCTGCTCTTTATTTGAGTTGATTATTCTAGAAAGTGTATTTTGTTTTGTCAGCTACTAATTTGATTTACATTAAGGATATCACTAGATAATAAGATACCTAGGTGTTGGGATTGGAAAATAAACATGGTATCATCGCTCTCACTTTGAGAAGAATCTATATTTCATATACAAAATAGTTATCAACATATCTATCATATCAACAAGGAGATCTTAGCAGATCTATAACCAAAAGTTGGAAATCAAGGGTTGGATTTTAGGAAAACAATCGTACATAGGTGGAACTTGTTTTTTGCAGTCATACGAAGTTGTATGCAGGTTGCAGTAGAAAACGGTGCATACATGCATGAGTTTCATTAGAAAAAGGTGCATAATGTTGGTTGCAGTGGTGGCATGTGCATACAAGATCATACAAGGGAAATTTCAACAGTGGGTTATTTTCTCAACAGATTATTAGGTCTAAGAGATGGCAACAACAAGTCCAAGAGTTGAAGACAGATAGGATGTAGCATCCAACTTCCTATCTTGAAAATAAAGAGTTACTTTTTCTTTGAAGGAATATGACTTTTGGGAAGTTGTGGAAAAATTAGTTCCTCCACTAATAGATCCGCACGATTTGGAAACTCACGAGAAGAAGGAGATTAAATCCAAGTGGGTAATCTTGGATGCAATGAAGGATGATATGATTCCTCACTTATCTAAGAAGAACATGGTCAAGGAGATGTTTAATGCTATGGTATGATTATTCCAGAGAGATAACATGAATATGAAGATGGTCTTAAGAAATGAACTCATATTTGTGTAGATGTCTAGATCTGACAATGCTACCAGATACTTCATGAGGATCAATCAACTATGTGTTCATATTGCAACTATTGGGAAGAAAGTGGATGATGTAGAGATCATAAATGTGGCATTGAATGGTTTTCCAAAGTCACGGGAACAAATTTTCAAGGGATTCTATGCTTGGGAAAAATAACCAGATTGGTAGAGGCTTTGGGATGATTGTATCTAGGAAGAGACTCAGGAGGAGTCTAAAGGAAACAATCAAGGAGGTTGTGGTGAGAATCTGGACCTAGTCAGTAAGACAAGAAAGGGAAAAGGAAAGGTTCCTAGTAAGTAGGGTAAAAATGATGGAGGAACATCACACCCGGGGAAGAAGAAGGACTTGAGTAAAATCAAGTTATTTGCATATCATAGGAATGGACACTATGCATCTTAGTGTCCAGAGAAGAAAAAGGAAAGAAGAAAGAAAAAGACATCAACATCAACAGAGACACATCTATATGAGTTTGTAGCGAAGTTTGAGAAGGATTTATCATTGGTTTCTTTCATTTCTACCAACACAGCCACCAAAAGTGTGTGGTACTTGGAAACTAGTGCATCTCGTCATATGACAGAAGGATGTGAGTTATTAAGCAGTTTGATGGAGAAGGACTCAGGGATCCATGTGGAGCTTGGTGATGATACCAAGTATGCAGTGAAGGGAGAAGGAACAATCTTTTTCCAAATTGAGTCAAGCGGTTTGTTTGATGCCCATGATGTGATTTATGTACTGGGATTGAAGAAGAAGTTTCTCTTAATATCAATTATAAAGGAGAAGGATTTTTCCATTACTTTCAAAGAGGGAAGGTACTCATACATCTATAGGGAGATATCCCAGACACAACAATGGTCATTGGGGTTAGAGAGGGAAATTTATATAGGTTGCAGGGAAAGCATGTCCAGGCCTTGGTAAATGATAGTGATAACCTATGTGAGCTACGAAATAGGAGGTTGTGACACTTGCACTATAGAGAATTGTCGATTTTGTGGGATATTTTCACAAGTCTTCCAAAGTTCAGTGTTGAGCAATAGGGCATGTGCAGAGGGTGTGCACTTGGAAATAACACCAAGGGTGCTTTTCCAAGCATTGAAAGTAGGTCCGAGGGGATCTTGGATCTTATACATTCAGACGCGAGTGGAATGTTGTCAATAACATCAATGTAGGGGGCATCATATTATGTGATTTTCATTGATGACCTTTTTAGGAAAACCTGGATCTTCTTTATGAAGACTAAGGATGAGGTATTCAGTCAGTTTTAGGAGTTCAAGGATCAGGTGGAGAACCAAACAAGGAATAATATCAAGGCCTTGTAGTTGGATAATGGGGTAAAGTAGGCGTTCAAAGATTTATTCAAGTGGGCAAGGATCAACAGAGATACATCCTCATATAACCCTCAACAAAATGTGGTTGTGGAGAGAATTAACGTCCAGTCCATCATCGATTCTACCAAGGATATGATACATGATCAAGATATACCTATGTTTCNTTTTTAGTGAGCTCACCCATGAAGGGTACCTATAAACCACCTCATACTTCTCCACACAACATGAACACCCGCTCTACTACAAGCAAGTTGAATTGCATGGAATATCAACTTAAGAAAATTATGGAGGACATAAATAGGTTTGATTAGAAGTTGGATAAGAGACTAGATGACAAGTTGGATAAGAATCTAGATGAGAAGTTCACCAACTTCCAAAATATGTTGGCTGATAAGTTGACAGGTATGCAAACTTAGTGCATACAAGAATAAAACCACTAGACTACACAACACATTAAGCCACACCAAGAAGAAAATTATAACTTGGGAATATTTAGCCAACCACTACCATCATCGGGTCCGCACAAAAATATATCAATGGATATTAACATATGACACTATTCTCCTAAGGTGGACCTGAACAAGTTTGATGGTTCTAACATGTTTGGATGGGTTACCCAAATGGAACATTACTTTTCCCTCAATGGCATTATTGATGACATGATGAAACTCAGGGTCGGGGTCTTGTATCTAGTACCCTTCAAGGAATTTATTTACCACTTCAATATGCCCATATATTTGTGGATTTTAAGAATTACTCATGGTTAAGGTGGTCCCAACTTGATGGAATAATTCCTTCCAAACGTTACTAGTAATTTTTGTTTATATTTGTAGCATCGGATAGGTACTTCCACACATGTCTAAGTGTCTAGACATGTGGAATTCGTCCAAAGCCTTCTACCTTGTTACTTTACTTTAATTAAATGAATTATTAAAGTAAAGTGTTTTTGTTAATTATTTGAGTTTATTTAATGAAATGTTAAATTTATTAGAATTATTGAATTAAATATTAGCCATTGATCTCAAGTGAGGTGAGATCTCAACCATCAATCACTTTGGAGATTAGGGTTAGGGCATATCTCAAGATTATAAAAGAAAGGCTAGGGTAAAGGAGGAAGGTTGGTTTTTTTGACACATAGAGCAAAGAGGGACTTTTGATCAAGAATATGTTGGATAGTTGGAGAAGGATTTTCATCTAGAGATCAATACAGGTCAGGGAAAAGATAGAACAGGTGAAAAAAAAAAGATTTCTAGTAGATTTCATAGCCATGAAAACACTACATAGTTGTGCGCACTTTACATTGAGGACAAACAAGTGTGTATGTGGGTTTAAGTGAGGAGAAGCATGTATGTATGTGGGTTTCAATGAGGAAAGGAACATACATTTCAGAGACTTGATTGTACAAGATAATATAGCCAAGCAAGAGTTTCTAGGGTTTGCAAGTGTTGTCTAAAGTTTTATGTATTTCTTTGTGGGCCATTTTTCGAGTAAGAGTGCCCTTGTAAGATTTGAAGTTATTTGAATGATAAACATAGTTGATGGGTAAAATATATTTGTGTATTGTGTATGAGATTTGGTTTTCTAGTATTGCTTCTGCTCTTTATTTGAGTTGATTATTCTAGAAAGTGTATTTTGTTTTGTCAGCTACTAATTTGATTTACATTAAGGATATCACTAGATAATAAGATACCTAGGTGTTGGGATTGGAAAATAAACATGGTATCATCGCTCTCACTTTGAGAAGAATCTATATTTCATATACAAAATAGTTATCAACATATCTATCATATCAACAAGGAGATCTTAGCAGATCTATAACCAAAAGTTGGAAATCAAGGGTTGGATTTTAGGAAAACAATCGTACATAGGTGGAACTTGTTTTTTGCAGTCATACGAAGTTGTATGCAGGTTGCAGTAGAAAACGGTGCATACATGCATGAGTTTCATTAGAAAAAGGTGCATAATGTTGGTTGCAGTGGTGGCATGTGCATACAAGATCATACAAGGGAAATTTCAACAGTGGGTTATTTTCTCAACAGATTATTAGGTCTAAGAGATGGCAACAACAAGTCCAAGAGTTGAAGACAGATAGGATGTAGCATCCAACTTCCTATCTTGAAAATAAAGAGTTACTTTTTCTTTGAAGGAATATGACTTTTGGGAAGTTGTGGAAAAATTAGTTCCTCCACTAATAGATCCGCACGATTTGGAAACTCACGAGAAGAAGGAGATTAAATCCAAGTGGGTAATCTTGGATGCAATGAAGGATGATATGATTCCTCACTTATCTAAGAAGAACATGGTCAAGGAGATGTTTAATGCTATGGTATGATTATTCCAGAGAGATAACATGAATATGAAGATGGTCTTAAGAAATGAACTCATATTTGTGTAGATGTCTAGATCTGACAATGCTACCAGATACTTCATGAGGATCAATCAACTATGTGTTCATATTGCAACTATTGGGAAGAAAGTGGATGATGTAGAGATCATAAATGTGGCATTGAATGGTTTTCCAAAGTCACGGGAACAAATTTTCAAGGGATTCTATGCTTGGGAAAAATAACCAGATTGGTAGAGGCTTTGGGATGATTGTATCTAGGAAGAGACTCAGGAGGAGTCTAAAGGAAACAATCAAGGAGGTTGTGGTGAGAATCTGGACCTAGTCAGTAAGACAAGAAAGGGAAAAGGAAAGGTTCACAGTAAGTAGGGTAAAAATGATGGAGGAACATCACACCCGGGGAAGAAGAAGGACTTGAGTAAAATCAAGTTCTTTGCATGTCATAGGAATGGACACTATGCATCTTAGTGTCCAGAGAAGAAAAAGGCAAGAAGAAAGAAAAAGACATCAACATCAACAGAGACACATCTATATGAGTTTGTAGCGAAGTTTGAGAAGGATTTATCATTGGTTTCTTTCATTTCTACCAACACAGCCATCACGAGTGTGTGGTACTTGGAAACTAGTGCATCTCGTCATATGATAGAAGCACGTGAACTATTAAGCAGTTTGATGGAGAAGGACTCAGGGATCCATGTGGAGCTTGGTGATGATACCAAGTATGCAGTGAAGGGAGAAGGAACAATCTTATTCCAAATTGAGTCAAGTGGTTTGTTTGATGCCCATGATGTGATTTATGTACTGGGATTGAAGAAGAAGTTTCTCTTAATATCAATTATGAAGGACAAGGATTTTTCCATTACTTTCAAAGAGGGAAGGTACTCATACATCTATAGGGAGATATCCCAGACACAACAATGGTCATTGGGGTTAGAGAGGGAAATTTATATAGGTTGTAGGGAAAGCATGTCCAGGCCTTGGTAAATGATAGTGATAACCTATGTGAGCTACGAAATAGGAGGTTGTGACACTTGCACTATAGAGAATTTTTGATTTTGTGGGATATTGTCACAAGTCTTCCAAAGTTTAGTGTTGAGCAATAGGGCGTGTGCAGAGGGTGTGCACTTGGAAATAACACCAAGGGTTCTTTTCCAAGCATTGAAAGTAGGTCCGAGGGGATCTTGGATCTTATACATCCATACGTGAGTGGAATGTTGTCAATAACATCAATATAGGGGGTGACATATTATGTGATTTTGATTGATGACCTTTTTAGGAAAACCTGGATCTTCTTTATGAAGACCAAGGATGAGGTCTTCAGTCAGTTTCAGGAGTTCAAGGATCAGGTGGAGAACCAAACAAGGAATAATATCAAGGTCTTGCGGTTGGATAATGGGGGAGAGTAGGCCTTCAAGGATTTCTTCAAGGGGGAAAGGATCAAGAGAGACACATCCTCATATAACCCTCAACAGAATGTGGTTGTGGAGAGAATTAACGTCCAGTCCATCATCGATTCTACCAAGGATATGATACATGATCAAGATCTACCTATGTTTCTTTGGGAAGAGGCATGTAACATGGAAGTATGTGTGTAAAACATGAGTCCTCACATGATATTTGGGGACAAGACTTTGGAGGAGGAATTCTCAGGAGAGAGGCCAAAGATAATACATTTGAGGATATTTGGTTTTCTAGTTTACATCCATGTGCATGTGGAGAAGAGGATGACTATGGAGCCTTCATGAAATAAGGGTATATTTTTGGGGTATAACGATACCTCAAAGGATTATAGGATATTCATACCAACGCAATGGAAGAAATTTGTGAGAAAAGGTGTTAATTTCAAGGGAAACTTGAAATCTATGAAATCTCAAGAGTCATCTCCAGTTCTGTCAAGAGACCCAAGTGGTTATTGTAGAAATTGAGGGATATTGGTGAGGCTCCTAGGAGTGCAATCAAGGAGAGCATGCCTTAGAGGAATTTTTAAAAATACATGGCACTTGTGATTCGCTTCATTGATGTTGATCCTTCTAGTTTTGAGTAATCAACAAATCCGTAGGTTTTGCGGGATGCTATGGTGGAGGAGTACACCTCTATCATGAGGAATGTATTGGGGAATAGGGTGGAACATGGTATGAAACATAAAACATAGTACTGCAGATAATCGAAGAGGCACAATTTGTTTTGAAGATAGAGGGTGGTGTCTAAAGACACATTACAACGCTTAAGCAAATCGTGTTGGTTATGGAGTCTGATTATCTTCTTGATTCAAAGGTTTGTTTCAACCGTTCTTGGATCCCATTTCCTAATAGGAAAGTGTGGGGGGCCTCC